>DWJZ01007133.1:0-12384 GCA_018249125.1 Asbolis capucinus
AGAGGCAGCTTTCGCAGCAGATAAAGCAGAGGACATTTTCCTTGCTGCTATTACAGCTGCTCCACGCTTTTGAACTGTTGAAACAAATGTGTTCTTCAAGTAGTTATCGTCATTGATTGCCGCTGGCACTGGTTTCTCAGCACCCCCTATTTTGGCAACTGCATTGGATGCATCTGGAAACTGGGTTGATGAATGGTTGCCCCAGATAATAACATTTTTGACATCCTGAACTGGAATGCCCAATTTAGCAGCCAATTGAGACTGGGCACGGTTTTGATCCAGCCGGGTCATTGCAGTAAAGTTTTCCTTGGGGATAGATGGTGCATATTTAGAGCAGATCAAAGCATTGGTGTTAGCAGGGTTGCCAACAACAAGCACCTTGACATCCTTACGAGCAACTTTATCAAGGGCCTGGCCCTGTTCTTTAAAAATGCGTACATTGGCCGAAAGTAGGTCTTTCCTTTCCATTCCCTCTCTCCTAGGCATAGCACCAACAAGGAATGCTGCTGCAACATCTTTGAATGCTTCCTCTGGGTTTGCAGTTGGCAGGACTCCTACTAGCAGAGGAAGGGCACAGTCTGCCAATTCCATAACCACACCTTCAAGGACACCCATCATTGGGGCTATATCTAATAGATGTAAATAGACAGGCTGTTCGGGGCCAAACACTGCACCAGATGCAATTTGATACAGCAAAGAATAGGCGATTTGACCAGCTGCGCCGGTCACTACTACTTTAATAGGTGCTGCCTGGAAATCAAAATAAAAAATATACACTTAAAAGACGCAGAAAATGCATAATTAAAAAGAAACTTAGTATATAGATCATGAATTGAAAAGTTACGTGACCGAATATTGGATAACAACAAAATACGCTGGAAATTTACCATTTCTACCCGTTTGATAATAACTGTCGTGGGCGAAATATCAAGTTTATTCACTTTACTAGATCCGCAACATAGGCATGCCATAGCTATGTTAGTAATGAACTCATTGATAATATTATCATTATTTGATAATCCCCACCAGTTTAAGTCCATATTATCATTTTTACAAACATTATCAGAAATTTAATGTGAAGCAAAGGTGCATTTAATTACTTCTAATTTCATAAATTATTTTCATTTTGTAAACGAATCTCCAAGGTCAAATCAATGTCACTGGAGAAAAAAATTACATACCATTTTTGTTACACCTATTTACACGGGAACTCGGGTGGATGGAAAGGGTTTAATTAGTAGTTTAGCTGGCAATTATAAGCTCAGCAATACAGCAATGTTCTCAATAGTCCAAATGAGAACTTATTCTGCTGAAATGGAACTGAAATAAAATCAAACACTCAGCGGCCTCGCAAACAAAATGCAATAACCAGAGTGGTGGAATTTACGGAAGACGGAACTTAGATCTGGTTGGATGAAAGAAGGGTCAGCAGTTAAATGTTGACAACTGACAGTGACAGCTTGATACTGATTCAATCGAAAATTTATGAAATATGATATGCACAGACTTGTACAAAGATTACAACCTTTCTCCTAGGAAACAAAAACCAAAAACCAGATGCTTTTATACTTCAATTGCTGTTAGTCTGAAGTTCCAAAAATCTGGGTAGAGATCTTGATATTCACCAAATTTTGATGAGAATTAAGGACTGTCTATCTGTAATACATATATCAAAGAGTAGCACTAGTTTAACAAATTTCAACGTACATAAAACACCTACCAAAATCTTCATCTTGGGATAAGTGGAAGTTCAGCGGAAACAGTGATTGTATTATAGCACTGTACCTAGATTTTGTACAGAGTACTTTTAGAGGTGCATAGGCTACGAAAATTGACATGTATGACATAACGAAACGAAACGACATAACCTCGTGAAAACCATCGTTCAACTCCTTACTGGTGATACTGATAAGTCTCATTTTAACTACATTTACAATATAAAAATAAGTAATTGATCAAAGAACTGTGTGTATTCATGTTTTAATTACAAGTTACAAGTATTCAACATGTCTCTGCTGAGATCTACAAAATTTGTTCGATATTTCACGGGTGCGGCGAGAACTCTGATTCTAAACTCGGCGAAGACTGCAGAAGCTAATTTGTTGTTAAATCCTAAAGCCTTATGTTCTTCTAATAGGTATTTATTCGTCATTATTTTATTTTAAACCATTATCCTACTAATATTATAAATACAAAAGTTTGTGAGGTTGGCTACATATTTTTATTAGTCTTTCACGTAAAAACCACTGAATAGATCTGAATGAAATTTGGCACCGATGTAGAAAATAATGTGGAACACACAGTGGACACACGATACTTTGCTTTATCTCCAAGAAGTAATGGTTACTTACTTTAATGAAAGTAAATATTCAATGAGGAAAATGGCACACTTGAGAGCTCCACACAAGATTTTCAATGCATTTATTTAGTAGTTAGCAAGGTCTGCTTCATAAAAAGTTAATGACAGTATAATCATGAGCAAACATCTTGTTTGACTGCGCACATCCGATTATATTAATAATAGGAAAACCTCATCAAGCAACTGCTTGGCTCAAAGCCCTTTTGTACGCCATGGTCTATAAGCGTAGGCGTTTTCCATTTTGTTGATAGTCCTTGCATAAAGTATATTGTCCTAATATCTAATTGTTTGGTTGCAGCCTGCAATTGCCTTGCTGTTTTACTTCAAAAACAAAATATTTCAATAGAATAATTATTATCTCAATAGCACATTATCTTATTTTATCATTTTTCTCAGCATACTATTGAGGGATTATGCCACTGCAAAGAATAAAGAGAATCTTGAACCACTCCTGCAGCGACTTGACCAGGAAGCGAGGAAGTTTGGCAGAATCACAAAAAGGGATATTGACGAGGTGTTTGATGAAATTCGTGGGAAGAATGATATCACCAGTGCACAATCATTATTAGTTATAAGATGCTGTGGTTAGTTAAAACATCATAATTTTCCTATTTTGAAAATTTGAATAGAAATATTACAGATGAATCGTACTTTAAGTTATGTGACTCTGAGTATATTTTTCTATTACATTTAATTGTGATGATTAGACGAATAAGAATTGAATGGTATAAAAAAAAACGTAAAAATTATATATTTTTTCTATTTGTATTTGAGGGGTGTGGACAGTAATGTCAGGTATAATCATTACCTGGCTTCAGTAATCAGCTTTTCTGCATTTGATGTGATGTAACCATACATATGGTGTCATCTAGGCTTCTCTTCTCTTATTGGAAGTTTATATTATTATAATTATCTCTATAACAAATTATCTGTATATATAATATATTTTAAATCTCACTTTTTTCGTAGGTCAACTGGTTCCAGAAGAATTGCCTGAGCAGAGGACCCTGCTAGTACAAAAAATCTGGAATATACTGTCTGAAAGAGGAGTTCCTATGGATATATCTCACTATAATGCATTGTTAAGAGTGTACATTGAAAATGAGCATAATTTTTCCCCAGCAACATTCCTTGAGGAATTGGAGAAGAAAGGAATACAACCAAACAGGTTTGATTTATTTTTTCATACTTTTAGTTACTGTTTAAATCTCCTTATTTTACTTAGGGACAATGTAACTTATAAAACATAAATTTACTCTTGCGACTCTGCTCGCGTAGTATTGATGAAAAATATTTCAGATTATAATTTATACTAGTGCCAAATTTCATTCAGATCTGTTCAGTACTTTAGTTTGAAAGAGGGATAAAAACATCCATCCATTCTCACAAACTTGCGAAGAATTTCCGAATGCGAATTCACAATATTATATATTACAACAATTGTTTGTTGAAGACTACTGTTTCTGTTGCAGGGTGACATACCAAAGACTGATGTGGCGCTACTGTCAGGAAGGTGATATGACTGGTGCGTTGAGTGTTCTGGAGAAAATGAGAGAGCTTGGTATGCCGGTATCTGAGCCAGTTTTGAATGCTCTGGTTATGGGTCATTCCTTCCAAGGAGACACAGAAGGGGCGAAAGTAGTAATGCAGACTATGGCTAGTGCTGGTCTGCAACCAACAAATCGCACTTACACTATGCTTGCCTGTGGATATGCAAGACAAGGAGATATTGATTCAGTTAATGAAATTATAACAAAGGCAAAAAATCAAGACATATTATTGGCAGATAAGGTACTTTTATTTGTTTGTAAATATCTGTTCAGAATATAAAATTATATTTGCATTATTGAGAAAAACTAACCTCAATTTCAGGACCTCCTAGAAATAGTAGAACACCTTGCAATTAGTGGGTATGAAGACAAAGTAGATGAGGTGTTTCAACATCTTCACAAGAGTGCGGGATACAATCAAGATGTGTGCAATGTTATCTTCAGACTCCTCAACAAAGGATGTGAAATAGCGGCTAAAAAAGTTATGAAAACAATGCCAAAGGTTGCCAATACCAATGATACAATATTTAAAGGGGCGTTTTATGTAAAGCATTTAATGAAATGTAATCTGGAACCCGAGAAGCTTATTAAACAGTGTCGTGACTTGCAAAAAGAAGAACTTGTACCTAATGCTCTGTATATAGCCACAGAAATGGCATTACAAATTGGACAAACTGAATTAGCTCAGATGATGTTCAAGGAACTTCAGAAAGATGGAATGGAGATCAGGCAGCACTATTACTGGCCACTTTTAGCTCAGAAAGGCAAAGAAAAAGATGAAGAAGGCCTCCTGCAAATACTGAGGAACATGAATAAAGAAGGGATCACGCCAAATGGGGAAGCTCTTAGGGATTATGTGATCCCGTATATAATGGATAAGAATTCCCCGCAAAATGTAATAGTCAAGCTGCAAATAGCGAACATACCTTCAGTAATCAGTGCGAGAAACTTGATGATAAACTTGCTGGAAGCAGGGGATATAAAGAAGGCTGCAGCTATTGCTTTGGAGTACACTCCAAGAGGGCAGTATTCTCTGCTGATTAGACCTCTTCTCATTGCGTTAAGCAAAACGAAAGATGTTGATTCATTTGCAACCATTTTACATGTTATTAGTAGCAATCCCTCGATATCTCAAACTGATGAAGATACTACAAGAGATGAGGTTCAGGCTGATGATAAATCGGACATAAACAGCATTGGCCGCCTCGTCGTGTCGGCTGTAAAAAATTTGACTTATCCAGATTTGTGTAAGGATCTATTAAATGCTATACTAGCCAAAGGGCTAAGGATAAGTACTTCTCAAGCGGAAGAAATTCAGCAATTTTTTAACACAAACATGACAACTGAAATATCTGATATTTTGTCCAAATTGACATCCTCTGATTTGGAGCGAGCTCCCCTTGAGTATGCACGACGTAGATCCGGGCCAGTTAATTCAAATGACTTGGAAAAATTACTCGAAAAATCAAAAGATAGAGGTGACAAAAATGTAAACAATTTAAAAAAACAGTTACTCTTGGCTTATATTAAAGAAAAGAATGTGGATAAAGTTGATTCGTTTCTTGGTGAACTGAAGTCTTCCAATTTTGAACTCACCCAGGCGACTCTTTTACAGCTGTTTGAGTTCTATTGTGACCATGACTGTATATCAAAAGCAAATGAAATCAAGGCACAGTTAATATCGAAGAACCCAGAATTTAAATTAAATAGATTTAAAAGTGTTGTGATGGCGTATGCTTTAATCAGAGCAAATAAATATGACGAAGCAAAACAATTTCTAATAGACAGTAAATCGGATACTGATATTGGAACACCTAATTTCTTACATAACTCGAAATGTTGGCAAATGGTTAACTATTTAGCTGAACAAAAGGACGATGTAAAAGTAAGTTATTTTCAGCTAAATCTATAAGCACGAGCCCGAGATAGGAAAAAGCATGACGTGCAAACAGTTTTTTTGCTTGTACGTGACTAAGCCCCGAGCACAAGCGTGGAATTGTAATCCTCTCGGTATTATTCACGATATATTTTGGAAAGAGTATGCAGGAATTACACATTTTAATTCCCGCATCCACTTTTCATTATCGAACAAGCCGTCGCACCGCGGGACCCATCCCTACGTCGTAGACAATCCGCCAGCACGAACGTCTACGCTTTGCGTCTTCTTTTATCATGCGTACCGCGAAGGACTGGAATAAGTTACCCGCGTCAGTGTTCCCGTTCGATTACAAGAGTGAATAGGCTTTTGTTGAATTATTGCGCCTCACCACCCAAACCACAACGCTAGTTACCATCAGCCGGGATTGTGGTCAAGCATTAATTTATTAAATATAAAAAATAAAAAAAATCTTATCTGCGGTTGAAACTCAATCATAAAAAAAAAATTTGTCCTTGACAGTATTGAACTTTCCGAATGTTAAACGTGTCGAATGGTAGTGTGTTTTGTTTTTATTCAGTATTTAAATGTATTTGCTGTATATTTTGTAAAAAGAATAGGTTTCTGTATTTCTTTCTAATACATTTTAACTGTGGCATATTTCATAGTCCTCTGTCCACGTAATATTTAAGAAACGGATACAAAGTTTTTGATTCACATATTAATTTTATAAATGTTACTAATGGTTGTTTGCACTTGGAAGATATTTAGGAAAAAAAAAAGTTTACTGAGGTTTTAGTAAAGAATAGAGCCCGAAATGACTTAGATTTTTTGTCTGTTTGTCAGTTTGCTTGTGCCTTAGAAATGGCTTCTATATCGGAATCGGTAACAGTACCTCAATAACGGTTGGGTCTATTTGAATGATGATTACTGGTCTATTGGGTTTAGTCACACTAAGTAGTCAATGAGGGTCAATGTAGACCCTCGTCGATTTTTCCTGTAGGCCCCTGGGAGTCCACCTGGACCACTCTGGAGTTCAATGGTGGTGTATTATACCCTAATAATAAAATACATAAGAAAAACGGGGTACGATTCGTAAGTGGCTTTTTAAGCCGATATAAAATAAATGGCCTGTGCGACAAGATTAATATTGCTTCTAATAAAAATCTCATATTCCTTCTGAAACTGCGGCCATATCAAATTTTATAAGACCTCTGTGGTATAAAAACAACCCGTTTTATTGTGGCCAGCTCCAGCAGGACATATAATAAATATACCTGTTTCTTACATCTCTGTTTGCTGGTTTTTTGTTTTAAACTAGCTATAGCCGTCGTTGTCGTCTTTCACCAACAAGGTGATTGAGTTAAAAACTCATTGTCTTATATATTTTACAAGGTTTTGATTGATGCGCTGGACAGAAACTGGTGGAGGCAGATCATCCGTGTCACACGCAGTCCTGATGCAGACCATGATCCTCAGCCATGAGCGACCAACGAGAGAGAGTTGTAACCCTATTTTCACATGCATTTGGTTTCGCTTGCATAGATTAAATGCAAAGTTTTGTCTCCTATTCCAAAGGGATTCTGCAATTATCCGGGATGAAAAGTATCCTAAATGTTAATCCGGGAAATCTTATTAGAAAACGTATGGGGATAGATGGCTCGATAGATGTATGGACCGATATTTGTTGCACTTGTAGGCAAAAACTACTAAACGGATCTGAATGATATTTGACACAGAGATAGATTATAGTCTGGAGTAACATATAGCTTACTTTTTACTAACACACGATGCGGACGAACCCACGGGCAGACACTAGTAAGTTTTACAGTACCGCTCGTCTATCGACGAAAGCAGATTTATTACGTGCTTTTACGAATTGTTAATAAAATCAACTGTTTCACTGTCAGTCAACCCCACATCCCATACATTATTCAGGTGGATTGACCATATATTGTATAACATTGGGTCTCTGAATAGATTTCTGTTCCTGCATATTTTATACTTCACACCGTATGTATCGTTTACAGTTCGATTTTCACAATATTTTCTGCCTCGTACGTGTAAACTTTGGAACGCACTCTGCATCGGTGTTCTCTGGTAGCTATGACATGGGGACCTTCAAGAAGCGGATCCATCGTTTCCTCCTTGGCTGGCAACGCTTTGGAGATACCCCTGCTGTTCCAAATGTCCACGGCCGGCGGTGATCACTTTCCATCAGGTGACCCGTCTGTTCTTTTGTCTGTTTATAATATAAAAAAATTGCCTATAGCTTGTTCAAATAGTAAGCAACTGAATAGATTTTTTCAAGCCTTTGGTTTAGGTCAACAACGCCCTCTCCTGACAGGTTATAGAATGTTACCTGGCATCAGAGTTAACAATTTTATTTATTATCTTAACTATCTTATGCTATAGTAAAATTAAAGTTTATTTGAGTATTGTTTTGTGTGTTGTGTGTGAAGTCTGTGTAGAGTAGAGTATTGTGGTGTGATGTGCGTACGTGCGTATATTTTGTGTCTGTAGTCTATTCCTTGGCTACGATTCGAAACAGATTTTTGACACAATTCGGCGGCTTGTTTCGATTCTATTTGAAAAAGTTAAGTTAAGCAGGATGGACTGGTAGTGGCAAAAATTTCATGAGTGTTCATGCCCTGGAGGGCACGTAGAGCCGTCGGTCCCAGTGGTTATCGTTGGATAAATCGTTAAGCCATATCGAAAGCCTCCGGGCAACATAAAAGCTTTTGACATTTGAGTTGGCCAGTAACCGTTTATTCTGAACTGGAAAAGCGTGGAGTATGCTCTAGAACTCCCCAATATGAGGGACCCATGCTCATTAGTGGGCCATGAATGGAAGCCAAACAAAGAGTAAGTACTCGTTAACAATTAATGTAAGCAAAGTTCTGTACTAACATAAAAACCAAAGGCATCTTAGTACTCGAGTCCAGTGAGAATACTCGGAATTGAGCGGCTCAGTTCCACCGCAATTATCCAGGATTGTTGAATATGCAGATGCTATAGACGGGTGGCCAAATCCAGGTCAGCCAGATCGTTCTGAAGCTGGATTCTTGAATAATTCAATTTAAATATTAACAAGGAAGGGGCTAAAAGGCTAAGCTGATATAAGATTCATTTTAGCGCAGCCATTTTGAATGAAGGCTGTTTTTGGTTTTATAATGTTTTCTCGTTCTTCATATTTATAAATATTTATCTGTATTTATACAATCTTTTATTTAACTTGCAGTATATGTTAGTATATTTAGTTAGTATATTAGTATATTTGTTTGTTATAAGTCAAATCCTGCAAGTTTAATTAGGCCCATTTCCTTTAACACTATGGAGCTGAAATTTTGGATAATGCTTCATTTTCGATGACAATGCATTTTATGATAAGCATCACCCGATTCTACGTCCAGGATTGGCTCCAGATTTTCCACCACGCTGGCCAAGTGCGGATTGAAAGACTTCCCACACCAATGAGTTTTGCAAACTCCTCGGCGTGCAGGTTGCCTCACGATGTTTTCTTTCACCGGTATAGCAAGTGACATTTAAATGCTTAAAACGCATGTAACTCGTAAAAGTAAGAAGTGCGCGTCCTGGGATTCGAACCCGGACCCCCGAGTTGGAGACCGAATTCATAACCACTAGGCTATCGCCGCTTTCTTTTCTTTGTATTAGGGATCTTTAATTAAAGCTTGTGTTTTTTAATATTTTAATAAGCCTAGTTAAAACGATTCTTCTCACTTCGCTTTCTTTATTACTAGTTTGAACTGGCTCAGTCTACTTTCATATGTTTGGACTTTTTCTTAAAATCGACTTTTTTAATATTATAAGTTAATGCTTGACTATAAATCCACCGGACTCAGTATCCGCTCTGCTCCCACTTCCGGTCAGGCTAGTGAAAATCTTTATAATTGAATTAATTCTATTTTTAAAAAGAGTACTGGGAATTTTTTTGCGACATCTTTTTTTTCTTCCGGCCTACACTAGTGTACATTGTCTTAAGTTTGTGTTATTATAAAGCCGATAATGATTAGGCATTGCTCTAAAATATATTTTTTCATACAATTTTCTTAAAAATAACTTGTTATTACATTTAATAGTTTTAGAGATTTTTTTGTTGTTATTTTTTGACTTTCGTTAATCGAGTTATTGATTCGTAAAACAAAATAAATACTTTTAATTTCATTTCAATGAAATACGACAAAGAAAGTTACAAGAATAAATTGATTACCGTTTTCTTTCGCCCTCCTCTTCGATAAGTACAATCACAATACTTCGTGTTGACAAAATCTTTCCCGCGTGTGTCATTCAATACCAAATTGGTAACTTATTCCCTAAACTATTACGGACGGGATAGAAAAGAAATAGTAAACAAGATAACATGTCATATAGTTTGACAAACTCGTATTGGGGTGACAAAAATTTATCAAATCGTAAGGGACAAATTGGATAACTTTTCAATAAATAACTTTCTCAACACCTTCGGAAGACTAGTTATATAAGTTATTATTTTTTGTTACTGATAACTATTTGTTCGTGTGCTGGGAGAGCATGGCTTTTAGGTCATCTCGTCTGTCTGTTTTCTGTAGTGTTTAAAGCCACGTCATATCCACGCTGTTTGATTGTGATTGGCTAAGTTAAGCAACAGGAGTCGCGCAAAAAGTCTCTTTAAAAATATTTGTTTCTCTCTTTTCTCTCCCACCTGCAGTCATCCTCCTTCCCATTCTTCTTCTGTCATCCGTCCTGAAGGGACATGTTACTGGTTTCTTGGGGTCAGTTGGTCCAGTTGCTTCAGCTTACTTCCGTCCTGGCTGGCAATGCATTAGTGACATATCAATCTGGTGTTACCATAGTCAGCGGTGACCATTTACCATCAGGAAAACCATCTGCTCGTCAGCATATAAGGTAAATTTACAATTTTTAATTACAGAGCCCCAATACGAAGAAACAGATTAAATTTCGTAACTGTATTGTCGACCGTTGAACGTGGTATCAGGTCATGCTTATCACAAAAATGCATTGTCATCAGGACGGAAGGTTTATGCAAATTTTCATGCCCGTAGTGTAAGAGGAAATGGGGCTAATTAAGCTTGCAAGGGTTGACCCGAACAAACCAAGAAACAAACTAACATACTAATATACAATGATACACTGCAAGTTAAATAAAACTCGAACTCAGAAACCAATCTTAAACTGGCTCATTTCAATCAGCATATCCAATTGAGTTTCCTAACTTAATAACATGAAATACAATTTAACGTCATGGTGTTTACGGGTCGAAACGCGGGAAATTACACCGCAACGAAATTATGAAAATGGTGTAATGTATCCATAAATTTCCCGTATCTAATATTATCTAAATAAGATACAATTCTATAATCATTCAGTCTGATGTAAGACATGGTTATAGCGATATATATTTTGGAGAAGCAAAGAGTTGCATTCAATAGTTGTACTGTGTAGTTCAAGAGTTGCACTGATCGGCAAAGTTGAGCAAAAGCGGGTGTGGCTGGAAAGTGGATGTATGAGTTAGTGGCATAATTTTATGGGCGCTTCCGTCCTTCGGAGGTCACATTAGGGTGTTCGTGCCAGTCGTTAACGTTATAGTGGTCGGTGTTTTTAGAGGACTCAACCTTTTTATCCATCGCGTTATTACCAGACCTATTATAGTAGTATATTTGTAAATTTGTTAAGCGTTCGGGTCAAACCTCGCAAGCTTAATTAGCCCCACTTCCTGTTACACTATGGAACTGAAATTTTGCATAAGCCTTCCAATCTGATGACAATGTATAATTTTGACAAACATAACTTGTAGTATACGTTTAGGGCTCCAATCAAGGGAACTCCTCAAAAGTAAAGAATACAGTTATGAAAGTTTACGTGCTTCATAATTAATGCTTGTGTCTTAAACATACTATTAAATCTTGATTATATTGTCATAGTTTTCAAATGAAAGAAGAATTAGTTGATAGTATGAGGGACCTTAGACAAATTTTTTTTAACAAATTTATTTAAACATAGTTAACTTTAACAAATTCATCCTCAAAAACTAAATTAGTTAAATTAGTTATAAGACTGGTAAATTTTTTATTTGGTGATTTTTAAGGGTTTTCTTCATAAACTGTACATGTTTACCGCATTACGGTACGGTCAACATAAATAAAACAACAAAGCGCCTTTGTAACGTAATGTTTTGTGAACCGTACTCATCCTTCTCATTGCTGTGTCCCCTCATTCATTATTCAGTTTCTCCATACCCGTAAGCGAGGAGAAGATAAGCGAGTGAACGAGGTGGAGAAGTTAAGTTATTACAGTATCTAAATTTTATTTTTTACAATTACTTCAAATTAACATCATAAATTTTATTATAATTACTTAGGAAAGTATTTATTACATAAATATCATTACATTACAAGAGGGAAACATATTGTTGAAAACAGACAAAATACATACATATAAGTATATAAGGTTTATAAAATGTATATATTGACATTGCAGCATGGTGTTACTTTGACAGCTCGATTGGTCTAGTGGTTAGTGAACCTGACTACTATACCGGAGGTCATGGGTTCGATTCCTACCCAGGTCAAACTTTTCTG
>DWJZ01007134.1:0-12383 GCA_018249125.1 Asbolis capucinus
GCAGGAATGTTTGTTCTGTGTGTCTGGGTGTTTAATAGAAATATCTATTGAAGTATGTATTTAAAAGTATATATGTATGTTTATCAGTTATCTGATCACCATCGTACAAGCTAACGCTTAGTTTGCGGTCAGATGACCGTGTGTAAGTTGTCCAAAGATATTTATTTATATCTCTATGGGCTGAACGCGACACTTTACTCTTAAACCACCATAAGACAAAATACATGATTCTTTGGACACCCCCTCACAAAAGGAAAAGCACCTAAAAAAATCCACGTTTAAATCTGAATGGTAACCCGATCCAAAGAGTAACAAACACGAAATCTGGGAGTTTTATTAGACAAAAACCTTTGAATAGAAGGTTTGGCTAATTGGTGCCAAATTCCTTTTATAGGCTTAAAGTTTTGTAACATATACGACAATACTGTCAACCACTCTGCGTGTAACTCTGCGAATTCCTGATCCTTTCCAAATTCAACTACACTGATGCTTTAGTGAGTCTTCGGCTACCGCCACTAACCCCTCCGCCAATCCACAATTGGAGCAGCGTCGTGGAGCGTGCTGTAGGCCTCCTCAGTTCCGAGTAGTCTTACTCAGTAGAGGGTCATTATTCGGTAGAATCCATCGTAAAAATAACCTGTGGAATGACAAAGAAATATCTTTAGACAACTCATTCACGGCCATCTGACCCCAAACAGAGTTAGCTTATACTATGGTGATCAGACAATTGATAAACAAACATATATACATTTAAATATATTCTTTTGTAGATATTTACAGAACAAACATTTCTGCTCACTGCAGTAAAGTTTGACCTGGGTGGGAATCGAACTCACGGCTTTCGTTGTAGCAGTCAGGCTCACTAACCACTAGACCATCCGGCCTGTAAGTATAATAAGTATTTAATTAACTTTAAAATAATTAAAAATTAATGCTCTAATATTAAATTGCGAACAAATTAGTTTAGTTTACATCACCATGATAACCATTTGTCATCGAGTTTGACAACACAAGGTAATATTTAAGAATACGTCTAATATTAGTATCAAAATCAAGTGCCATCTGAGATCTCCCTTACCGAGGATTGAACCCGCGCCTCCTCACTTCGTCAGGGTCACAGTCAACTAAGCAACTGAGTATAATAAGATTGTTAATACATAAGTGATGTAATCAATTCATGTCATATGGTTCATTCTAATTTATTCGAGCTCTTGTCTTTATAAGTTTAAAATATTTTAAAGATAAGGAATAGGAAGTTCCTCGCGAGCACTCGGGTATGTACTTTTAATACCGCCTTCGTTGATTTCTTAGACCAAAAGTCGACTGGTAAAAAATACTTGTAGAATTAACTCTGTCTTTTGTACCTTATCAATTTGGTATCATAAAGAGTTAAGTAAAATAAATTGTTGACCACTTGCGATTGTATATAAACGAATACTGATAAAGGTTTTTAACTAAGTCAACCATATTTTAAAACTAATTAAAAATATATTCTTATCATTGTAGTAAAATAAGCGAGGAAAATGGATTTTATATCTGTTGTAAAAATAAATCATCAAGCTCAATATATTATAATTATTTTTGTAATTAATAGTTAAAATAAACCATTTTTATATATTTTTCATTATTTTCTAATCTTGCAGGTAATAAGATAGACTATACAATTTCAGTTACGCTACTGTCTTTTACGCTAGTTAAATTTTGACATAATGCGTAAATAAACTTCCAATAGCCTTATCGCCTTATATATAAAGCTGATATTTCAATAACACCTGTAAACTGATGATAGAAGCAAGATGTCTACTACATATTTAACTATAGTTAACTATATAAATTATATATAATTAACCATATTTGTACACCACTAAGTGGTAAAATAAGCGAAAATCATTGTATAACTGATGACACCTTATTGTAAAGCTTAGTACAAATAAATGATTTGAATTTGAAAAGCGATAGCATTCGTGAGGTAACAGTCTTGGCAACGGATGGAGTTGTGCCTCCGGAACCGTATCACCCACCATTAGACATTATGATAAGCATCGATACAGCCCGTCAGTCAGTACTCCTTGAACCGAGTAACGTTGACCCTGGTAGGGACTAGAATTTCAAAAAGTGTGACTTTGAATTGTTAGCAAACCTACTGTCTAAAACCACATGGTATGAAGTCTCACAATCTGAAGACGTGCAGTCTGCTTGCTAGCAGTTCTATGGCACCTTACATAACATATTCGATCTATGCATGCCAAAGAAGCGAAGGGGGCGAGGTACAAGTAGGCGATATCCAGTAAGTTCACGCGCGACATCATTCAGGATAGTAGACAGAAGCTAAAACTGCATAAAGTACGGAAACGAACAAAATCCGACGTAGCCTACCGTCAGTTCGCTGATATCAGAGCAGATTTAAAACTTCGTATTGACCTCGCGTACAACCAATAGATCCATCTAGTCCGCAATTAAAGTAAATCCCAGAAGTTTTTGGCAAAACATTTGTAGTTTGCGGTCCAAAGGGGGTTTTGAGCCTACCATCACGTATAATAATGTGACGCTTTCTGGGCCGCAGGCGGCCCAGTGTGCTTTTACGCGCTACTTTGCCAGCGACTTCGCCTGACAACCCGGAGCTTATCATGCCTGAAGGCAACTTCGTGAGTCATGACAAGAACAGCTACCTAGTCTAGGTGTTTAGGACGTCGGACCGTCGTCCCATCGGACGTCGAAAATGCAATCAATAAGGTAAAGCCAAATAGTTGTACTGGCCCTGACAATCTGCCGCCTCATATTATCAAACGTGCCAAAAATCGTTCTGCATCCCACTCTGCCACATACTTAATCTGGCTTTGAAAACTGGAACAGTGTCAAGAGTAACTCCAATACCAAAAAGCTTTAGAAAAGAGATTGTAGAGGAATAACGGCCTATTGCCATCCTGTCATTCCCAGCTAAAACATTTGAAAGCGTTTTGCATAAGTGTTTTTATGACCGAGTAGACGCATACCTATGTAATGAACAGTACGGTTTCAGGAGTAAACGTTCAGTGGACACAAACCTTTTAACACAAGTGGAATATATTTCTGCCCGCCTGGATAAGGGAAGCCAGGTCGACGTACTTTATTTTGATTTCCGGAATGCATTTGATAGGGTCAATAACGATATACTGCTTAAGAAACTTGCTGCTATGGGCTTCGCTCCCGGTTTACTCAAGTTCCTTGCAGATTACCTTCGTGGCCGCCAACAGTATGTTGAGCTCGGTATTTAATAGTCTCGACCCTATCATTCGCGCCTCGCCAGGGTTCAATCTTGGGGCCTTCGCTGTTCTTGATCATGATGAACGACTTGCCTACAGTCATCAATCACAGCAAACGTTTGCTTTACGCTGACGATCTAAAACTCTTCGCCGAGATAAAATCACATGCCGACTGCATAACAATGCAGCAAGTGTTGAGAATAGAATGACCCTTAACACGGAGAAATGTTATATAATGATATTGTAGTGTAAAGAGCTAAGTTAGGATTAGTTAGTCATAATAAAGACATCGTGAAGATAACACGTCTATTATATTTAACCCGTCCTGCGAACGCCACTACAACATATGGTAGGAAGAAGGCGCCTAGAGTTTCAATACAAAATAAACAACCATGCTTTGACCAGGACACGCATCATCAAAGACCTAGGCGTCGCGTTTGACGTAAAACCCACATTTCGTGTCCATGTGATAGCTCTGACGAAAGAGCCCCAAAAGCGCCTTGGATTTGTTCTTAGGAGCGCAAGGGAAAGCTATTTAACGACTTAGGGAAGCTATTTAACGACTGTTATTCGTCTTATCCTTAGTGCACTTGTACGCTCTAAGCTTGAAACTAGTGCCTGGAGTCCCTGTCAGAGCACCTACAAGCTGCTACTCGAGAAGGTTCAAAAAACGTTCCTGAGATATCTTTACAAACATGCGTTCGGATACTGTCCCTACTTGTATCCTACCAACTTTCTTCTGGGCTGTTTGGGTTACAACTCATTAGAAGTTCGTCGGGATCACCACCTGCTGATGCAGCTGTAAAATTTTCCTTGGTAGAATAGATGTTCCAGATCTCAGTGGCGATTTGTGTCGATTCTTTGCGCCTAATAATTAGTCCCGATCGTGCAAACATAAACTCTTCGCTGCGCCCACGGCGTTCACGGTCGCGAGAGCTTACTCTCCTATTCCCCGCATCCTCACCAAACTAAACGCTCTTCTGGATGTATTTCCTGAATGTGATTTGTTTGCAGATGAATGGCCGAAAATATTGTCAGTATGCATGAGGTTCTGCGAGTGAGAAGCATAACTGTGGTGTCTATAATTAATGTAATTGGTGTAACCGTTTTGATTATAGTAAAACAATAAATAAATCAATAGAGTTACGAATGTATTAAGTAGATCCATGTTTAATTTAATCCGGTTACTGGTTCAACCCATGGACTCACTAAGGAGCACGGGTCTCCCCTCACTGAGGAGACATGGAGCATACTCCACCACGCTGCTCCCATGCGGATTGTTGGAGGAAAAAATACTACAAGAGAGTTAACTATTCTCAGCTACGTAAAACAATTCTTGCACCCCAAAATAGACAACCGATTTAAAAACAAGAAACAGAATTATCCCCATAATACGATCCCATAATATATATTATCTGTAAGTGTGAGCATGAATTTCATTCACATTCTGCACTCAGACCCTTGTTACTTCGTTGGCGGGTTATTGTCGGATCCACGATTACTATTACTGACGACAAAAATAAAAATGGGAAGCTCATATTAAAGCGGAAAAGATCTATTTTCATTTATACTTATCATATACTTCGCGAGGCGTTGATAGATCGGCTTGTGTTGATGCTTAGTGGTTAACGAAGTTAGGCAAAGGTGACTGTGATGTAAGAGAACGGGTGAACTCTAATGAGCGCTTTTTACTACGGAGTTAGATACCAATCGTTTAACCATGTTGGAGGTTTCGTATGGCATAAAAATACTTCCGATAGTTGGTTTGGCCAATAACACCTCCGTCGAATCGTATTGGAACAGGATGAGGAAGTATGTTCTAGGCCTCCTCGGTCACGAGAAACGCATGCTCATTAAGAACCATAAATGGATTGAAGCCATTTCGCGAGTTTGAACACTTTTTACTATTAGATAGTACATGAACATATGTATGTAGTCGATGGGAACTGCTTTTGAAAAATCGGATTAAGTGCCAAATACGTGGTAGTCAAGACCTATTGTAAACTTTATATGCTATCAAAAACAAACAAAATATGATATAAAGAACGTTAATCAGAATCTTACATTAAAACAACTGGCAATTTTAAAATTAAAAAGAACATGCACAAAGAAGTATCAAAAAACAAACAAAACAAGAAACAAATTGCCTTTGTAGGTTTGTTCTGTGTATCAGTAGCCACAAGCCATACAAATTACACATTTATGAAGAAAAAAGCAAACAGATTTGAAGCGACAACATTGTAATTAGGCGCTGCCTGCCAACACAACGGTTCATTACAAACAAGAATAATAAAAGTTAAGGGAAAGGAATATCGGATACAATACGAAGTGATGACAGGAAAAGTGCTAACTGTACAAGTACGTTACTAGTTTTAAATTTCTTTATAAATATATATTCTACAAATGTTATAAATATGAAAGTTTGTGTTTCCTTCACACGCTTGTCATTGAACAGAATGGGATGAAACGGAGCACGCTACTTTTTACGACACAGGACGCAGGCGAAGCCGCTGGCAGAGACTACTTCTAAACGAAGAAAAATGAGGTTTTGAAAAAAAAGGTTCAAATTAACGAACACGATGTACTTTTGAAATATGTTAAACTAGAAATTGTCACGCTTCGCATCAGAAGAGTTGTCCAGTGGTTTCAGAGTTACTGTGCTAATTTTAACCTATTATCCCTCGGGATAAGAGTAGTTTTCTAGGACAAAAATTATCCTATAATCATTGTCCGTAGATAAACATGCAAAATTTCATCTAAATTGTTCCGTTACAAAAAAAATTGTCATCAGGACGGACATAACGTAAAATTTCAGCTCCATCGTGTAAGGGGAAGCAGGTCTTAAATTTCAAGATTTTTCCAAACGCAAACCAACAAACAAATATACAATCATACACTGTAAGTAAAATAAAAGCTTGTAAAAATACTACGACTTATTCGAACTGAGAGAAGAGGTTTATGATGCGGAAAAGATAAAGACACTCAATTGACGAAACGCTAATTAAATGAAGGCTTTGTACACACGGCGTATCTGACTGATACGTAGCTCAAAGACTCATTCATTTCGTAGAAGTTTCCTTTGTGAGATTGTTTCAAAACGCCTTAATTAAGAAAAGCTTCTTTGGGACTATACTATATGATCAAATTAATGTAACCAGATTGTAGTGAAATTGAAACTGGAAATGCATAATTAAATTGTTGGGAGGGATATTTAATTTTAAATTCGTGCTTGACCAGTATCTCACGACATTTACCCAATTCGTATTTCATATTTTTTTAGAATGCATTATTATGATCGGTGTCCAAGTACCCAAAATATCGCGACGCATGCCATTATTGGCACACATGCCATCAGTTGAACCCTGGACCTTCCATATTATGAAAGGAGACTCGAGATCAACATGTCATAGTTATGAATTGCGATGAGGTCAAACTGTCAGTTAAGTTGAACAAAAAGGCAAATATTGTACAGACTGAAGGTAGAACGACAAAAGTACGGTATCATACGTCCCATAACAATTATCGCAGAACTGCCTCGCGTATGAGCGAGCGTGCTGCTGTAATATTTTATGGCCTCTGCTCGTTGTTAGTGAGAGAGTGACAGATGGGTTAAGGTATGAAAGTTAGCGGCAAAACAAAAAGTATTTTTCGATTTATAAGGGTAGCAACTATGCCTTACTTTGGTCCATAAAAGCCTAATCGATGTCTCTTACCGCAGTATACGCTTACTATACTATACGATATAGCTACAATGTATAATAGGGTAACAGCTAGTACATTTTTTTTAGTTAACTACTTACAATAAGTTAATGCTTGATATCGATCCCACCTGATGGATGGATGTCTAAGGTGTTGGGCGCACTAACTTAGTAAATGCCTAGTCACTCTTCTCTTGAAGACACCTGTATCATACGTGGGTGGGAACACCGACGGTGGCAAGTAATTCTAACCCTTCGCAGTACGCACAATAAACGACGAGGAGAGCTTTAGTGCTTTGGAAAGCAAGTAAAACCAGGGATGCTGGTTGTTATTGGTAGATGGCAATCCTTAAGCCATTTACGAGTAGGAGGCAGAAGAGACCACCCGAAGGGGTGGCGTAAGAAGTTGACAGTTTTTAAACACATTAAGTGCTTAGTAACCATTAATGGATTGGTATGTCCAGGCAGAAGACCGTTTCTAATGAAGGTGCTAAGTTAACTGACGATCTCAAAACATCATTTTCTAAATTTTATTTTTATTTTTAAGCATGTTATCATTTTTTGTTTCACAATGTTGTAACACATAGCATGCTGTGGTTACCTTTAATTGCAAGAACAGTAAAATAAGTTTATGTCTATGTAATATATGTATAATCTATAGATATTTTCACTGTATCTTGTATTGGTGATCCGTTAAATAAATAAGTAAAACTCAAATTAATAATACAGTACATCTCGTCTACATATCTTTTACATCTCGGGATAACTCACACACGGCTCTCTGATTACAAACTAAACGCTAGCTTGTACTATCGTGGTCAGACAAAATAAACATCCATATATGGTATATATATACATGTATATATATTTTTTTAAATACATACTTATAAAACTTTTATTTACATTTACAACTGCTTTGTAATATTAAGTTACTGTAACTACTTTTCGGTACCAAGGTGCCTTGAATCTGTTTTTCGTACCAACACCAGACTGGGGTGTCACAAACGCGTTGCCCGCCAAGACGGAATTGAAATACTCGCAAGCGAATCCTGACCCCAGGCACACAACCAAAATACCACTTCAGGATGGATGACAGAAGAAGGGAAAAGGATGACGAAAGACTAAAAGACGAAAAGAAAAAGAAGAAGATGGAAATTCAAATTAATTATTATAATTAATATTGTCGAATGAAATTCCTCTCGTAAAACAAGTTCATTCATAGAGTACACTTTACTATTCGATATTGACCAGTGACGTCACTAAACGGCATTAATATTAATGTGGTATTATGAACAGGGTCGTAGTTTCAATAGTGACGCCGTAGTCTTAGTTTGAAACTCACTAATCTGTTTCACCTTGGGACTTTACTTTACTTAAAGTTGACTTAACGATCTGATCCGATGTTATGTCAATATTTGCCGAACGCCAACAGCTTTCCATTTATTTAACCTTTATTTATTAAAGTTGCGATGGTCATGTTTGTTTTGTTTTGCAAGCTGAGTTAGAACTTACTGGTAACGGAGTGGCATTTTGTTTTATCGACTCCCGACGCAGAAGGGGTTGAGTTTGACGTATGTATATACGCGATACAGATGTGAACGGCATCTTGATTCTCAAACGGGAACCACTTTGGGTTTAACGTTAATTTAATTTGGAGTTTTTAGGTATAATTCAGGAAAATCTGTACCGCTTCAACATTTTGACTGTCTTTTATGTTTGTTTGAACTGACTTCAAAAAAAAGGAAGGTTCTCAACTCGACTATATTTTTTATTTATGTATGTAAGTAACTTCTTACCGGGTGTACCGATTATAATGGTTTCTATTATATTTGATAATTGCTTCTTATATGGTTTCATTTGCGTTATCTATCAATAGTTCTTTTAGTTACCCAAACTAACCAGATCTTCTTAATAAAACTTCATAGACCAATAAATTTATAAATAATAAAATCTACGCTAAAATAAAATAAACAAATATTTTATAAGATACTCATTAATTTGTTTTATTAACATCAGTAACGGACGCACGAGGTGAATTTTAGATACAAGAAACAGGATACGATCGACCTACTTCGCACTTTAAAACAGTGGTTTCCAAACTTCTGTTTTTTAAGGTTCACTTTCGACATTTTACTGATTTGTACTAAATATCCAAAATAACCAAAAATATAAAAAAAACTAGTTAGAAATCTGATAATAGGTATATTAACACTTCCACTTTAGTATATCAATATAATAATTTCTTTAATTTAACTTCCTGCATCGATGTTCCCTCAAAACTATGATAGGATCTCAATCCTTCAAGAAGTCCACCACTTCTTTCTTGGCCTGCAATACGTTGGCAATGCCTGGCGTTGCTAATGTCCCTGGACGGAACTGATCACATTGTATTAGGTGAATCTTCTACTCACTTGTCAGCGTTAGATATAAAAAACTAAATAAAGTGTTCATCATTGCAACACATAACTGTCCCACTGCTGGGCTCTCACTACATTAGGAGTACAGGCCATAGTCCACCACGCTGGCTAAGTGCGCGACTTCACACACCTTCGAGAACTTTATGGAAAACTCTCAGTAATGTAGATTTCCCCACGATGTTTCATTCACCATAGCAAGTGATAGTAAACTTCTGCAGATAACTCTGAAAATTAGAGGTGCACCTGCATAATTGGAATCCAGGACCTCCCATTTGAGAGACCAAATTCAAACCACTAGGCTAACTGCTTCAACTTGTGAACCCCCATTTTATTTTAGCGTCCACTTGACCCTTGGCAAGGCACTCATGCACCACTTTGGGAATCACTGCTCTAAAATATTACTTATACTAATACAAATATTGAAATACTTTGTGGCATCTTAATCTTCATCTTTAAGGAAATGAGACCGGTATTTTTCACCATTTACGTCTATATTAAAATTGAGGTCACGTACATTTTGATATATGTTATTAAATTATTACAACATATGTTATATTTAGTAATATATATTTAAATAATCTTTGGTTATTTTATTAACTACTAGTGGCCCGCCCAGGCTTCGTACGGGTGGACATTTTGTTCATATGGATATATCTTTCAATATTGTAGAACATGTTTCTGATCTATCATTAACCACTTCTGCAGCGCCTGGTATCAAAGACATTTTACAGCACTTTTTTACTCCTCGGGTTAAAAAATGGAAGTGTTAGTAGGGATCCCTATTTTTTTCTAGATATTTATATAGCCTATATGCATCTCAGTCAGTAAAATGTTGCATTCTAATGGTGAAAGAAAATATGAAATCAGATCAGTACTTTTTGATATTATTCGTTACAAACATACAAATATACAAATCTTTTCTCTTTATTAATAGTGTGGATACTCGTATTTAGTTATTTTAATTCAATTCATCAATATTCGATTTCCTTCGATACTATTCGGTTTTATTGCCTGATTTATTTTTTTATGATTAATATCTAAATAAACTCTTATACAGTCATACAACATAAATTATAACCATATCCAGACAACAAATTAAAAAAAAAATCACCTGTCACATCAATACCTGCCCTGGTCAGGAACCGAACTTTACCTCGCAGGCGCGTCACGACCGACTAAACTACACGGCCTAATAAACCAATATTTTAATTAACAAATACTTACATATATGTTACAAATACGAAAAAAAATTACTAGCAGGCATGTCAGGTAAAAGTCCAATTAGGCTAATGTGACTAATTAACCAATAGGTATGAATACGAAAAAAAATTGTGATGCCGCACGACTCTACTCATGTACCGGCTTGGACTTGTAAAAACATTCCTACGTCTTTCGTTCTCTCAGTTCTTTCGTGGTAGAACATCACACCGCTTACATATGAATCGGCTGCTTGTATTTCGGTTATACAACTATAAGGCTTCGTAACTGCTATCTAACGATAACTGAGACTGACGGCAAATGACGACTATGACCAAAGCATGGGTGAACTCATATTTTTTTTGGTACTAGTAGTCACATACACCTATTTACTGTCTCATCACATAATCCCTTAATACAGCTAAAATCACTTAAAATCGACACAGTTTATATAAGGGGCTAAGTAAGAAGAAAAGGGACTCCAAAATCTTGCACGGTTTTGGTTGCAAGTTAAGCAAATTTAAATAAGAAGATGGTTAAAAAGAGACTTTCGGGTTGAGTCCGTAGCAGACTGTTTGTCTCTGTAAAAGGCCTTGGAGAGTCCGTCGAAAGGTCACGTGCAGTAAAATTTGTACTCGCCCACCGCGATTAGTCACGAAAAGTTATGGTCATTATGCAGATTTATGCAATAAATATTGTACGATGAAGTGGTATTGCGAGGATAAGCGGGTTGAGGTTACAACAGAGTCAAGAGCGAATTTGTCCATAGCATTGCCACTAGGGTTGCCAAATAGATGGTGAACTTGGGAAAATATAAATAATCGACTACTTACAACCGCACTAGGATTTAATATAGCGGGTTGCATGGACAACCCTAGTTACAGAATACGAATAAATAATATTAACATATTGATTACAGTTTAAATAGGTGGGCGGCAATTTTTCGACGTCTGCCGTCGACACACGTTGGCAGCAATCGGTTTGAAGAAGGATTTTTAAATAAAAATTAATATCACAGATTCATCCGACGAATTATATTCCACGTTTTTGATGTTGAAATGATAACTGTGCAATACATATATATATTATTTAGAATTATAATTTACAAGACTGCATTAAAAAACAAAAAAAAAAACAAGTTTTGCTGTAAAAAAATGTATTGGTAAGTAAGTTTCGATTTCACCGCCGTCAATCAAGTAAAACCCATAAGTGTTTCTTCTTCAGAATCCATTTTACAACTGGCTTCTTTATTAATTACGCATACGACAGCTACAGCAGATTTTAAAGAAATAGTAATATATTTTACATTTGTAATTGCTTTTATTAATTTTAAGGAAGAACGAGGCATCCTTTCACAGGTTTTTTTTACTTAAAAGGATGTCTCAAAGGTGTAATAATTATATGACAAAATGTATGAAATAATATATTTCTATTCTATTCTAAATGTCGACAGCAGCTAACGTCATGTTGTCCTTGCAATATGCTGTCCGTGTGTTAATATTTCTTATCCATTGACGTCCTACCAGCAACCCTGCAAATCAAGAGGCCTCGTTTTCAATTTGCAGCTGCGACAGATATTTTTATGACAAATAAATATTGGGTATGGTTATGGATGTACATTTTTGTGTCGACCATGGTTCCGTGACACAATAAATCCTAGTACGGGGTTTATAGTATTTATCTTACTAATATTATAAACGCAAAAGTTAGTAATGGTGGATGGATGTTGGTTACTCCTTCACGCAAAAACGACTAGACTAATCTGGACGAAATTTGGCACAGAGATAGACAAAAACAATGACACATAGGCTACATCTGTTAACGTACCT
>DWJZ01007135.1:0-12381 GCA_018249125.1 Asbolis capucinus
TTTTTAATTAAAAATCCAAGTAACGAAAATTTCCAGACGACTTTTGGTACATTACCCCATTTAAAGTATTTGGCACACTCGAGCAATTCTTGTGGTTTGCGGAAACATTCCTTCGAACAGTAATGCGTTAATTAGAAATAATATTTAATTAAGTAAAGAGGATACTTTTGTCACATTTCTAGACATCTGAAAAGAGAGTTATTGTCATAAACAAACGGCCGGAACCGTCGACCATTTCCCGAAACAATTATTGTACTCGTAACTTGTTCCTGTTCGAATTGTTACCTATAACAATTCGAACCAAAGTTGAACGTTCGAAACTTTGTTCCTTGTTATTGTTACTCAATTCTCGTTGTTTATTTTTTGCTGTACTACAGACATTAATTAATTTTGATTTATGAAAATGTTTGTTTTACATGGAGCTTCATTTATAAATTAATACGTGAAGCAAATTTTTTTACACATGAAAGTTATGCAGATGGATGTTTCTAATTAGATACAGATTTTGTGGATGAACACTGAACTGAATTAGATGAAAATTAGCACAGAAATAAGTTAGGACTTGAGGAAAAAAATAACATTTTATCGCGAAAAACCGATTATAGCCTAGTGGCTAATTCGGCCTCCTACTCGGGGGTTCGGGTTCAAATCTCAGATCGCGCACTTCTGACTTCGGCGTTATGTGCGTTTAAAGCATTTAAATGTCACTCGCTATAACGGTGAAGGAAACATCATGAGGAAACCTGCATGCCGGGGAGTTTACAAAACTCAAAGGTGTGTGAAGTCTGCCAATCCGCACTTGGCCAGCTTGGTGGACTATGGCCTTCACCTTCTCATTCAGAGAGGAGACCCGTGCTCAACAGTGGGCCGTCATGGGTTAAGATGATGACGATCGTGAAAAAATGCTTGAAGTGTTTGAATAGAAAATGAAAGTTAGTATGCCATCAAAATACATAATTTGTAAAAAAACCAAGTCTAGCAACTCAGTTTCGCTATCGTAAAAATTGAGATCCATTGATTCAATAAATTGAGTTGGCAAGCACACTAAAAAATCTAATTTAATATAATATGCTTTCTAATAATAGCGAGATATACTTATATAATACTTGTGAGATACATTTCGTTTTCATGCGACGGCTTCTTGTTCTGTCCACAACAAAGTTATACGAAGGTCGAAAATAGCCTGAACTGCTTCGAGAATAGATGGTAGCAGTGCCTTTTTTGTTCGACTTGGCAAGGGCACTGCCCTCAGATAAAATTTCGTCATTGTTAAATATCAAATCATAAAACGTCGTACCTATTACACTCAATACAAAATAAATATGAACAAACAGGTTTTTTTTTCACTTACACGTAGTCGCGGGTCAGTGTAACAATAAAACAAAACAATTTATTATTATTGAAACAACGTATTATTTTGAAACAAATTGATATAACCATATTCATATTCATCACTGCAACCCACAACTATCCCACTACTGGGCTCGGGTCTCCATTCACAACATGAGGGGCACTGGCCAAGACCTTCGAGAACTTCATGGACTCTCAGGAGTGCAGGTTTTCTCACCATGTTTTCTTTAACCGTAGAAAGTTATATTCAACTTACGCTTAACTTTGGAAAATCGATATGCGTGCCACAGGATTTGACCCCAGCACCTTCCTTTCGAGAGATAAACCTTCAAATCTCTAGGCAACCGATGCCTGAAACAAATATTATAATACAACTTAATATTATAATAATATAAAATATTTTAGTAAAACAAAATATTACTTATAGCTCTGTTTGTATTCCCTCGAAGTAGCCCACATTAAACCGACCTGTGTATGTTCGTTACCAATACAAAATAAACACGGCATACCGTATAATAACACGGTTAACAAGCTATTATATTACTAATTTACATAAATCTAATTATGCAAAGGCATACAATAACACGAGTTAGGTAAAATTGACTTCTTTTTGTGGATGTACAAACAGTACAAGTCATAATTAAGAAACAGAAACTCGACTGCAATTAGCAATTACTAATTGGTTGCGACCAATCCTCAAAGCTTCGAGCATTGACGCAGAATCGCCCGCCTCTCGGTTTTGTATGGGGTACATTTTGGAGTGTGCGCTGGAATTGCACGATTTAATTCCCACATCTCCTCTCCACTATCGAACAAGCCATCGCACGGCGGGTATTCTTTCGTCGTAGACATTCCACCAGTACGAACGTCTCGCTCTGTGGCTTCTTTTATCTTTTACCGCGAAGGACTGGAATAAGCTGCGCGCGTTAGTGTTCCCGTTCGAATGCAATGTAAATGTCTTCAAATCAAGAGTAAATAGGCTTTTGCTAAATTAGCGCGCTTTACCGCCTACACTACATCGTTGCTTACAATCAGGCGGGTTTGTGGTCAAGCACAATTTTTATTAATATTAACAAAATTGGATCATAAAAAATAATATTAATTGGTCTTTGACAATTTGTGTCAAAACAGTAATAAAAATACACAATTTTTCATTTAAAACTTATATTGCTTAGTAAGAAAAACAACATTTATTAAAATATTTAAAAAGACAAGCTTTATTTATCGAGCCCTAATTCAAAGTAATATATTATTATAACATTTTATACCTGTATTGTTAACCGTAACAATAAAATATACAAACATACACTGCAGGTTAAATAAAAGCTTGTAAAAAAGCAAGCAGTTTTTGAAAATATTCTATGACCTATGTTCATAAGAGACAATGTAGTATTCTAATGCTAAAATAAAAAATCAGCCAGTTTCGGATCCTATTTGCTTCAAAACACACAATAAATTTTTTCTACTATAAAATAAGTACCTATTAGTATAATGTAGATGCGTCGTTGTAAAAAAAATAATAAATACGGTTCAGAAGTTTAGGCAAGAAAGCAAAACTTGGTTTATCAGTAAATAAAGAGGAATGACCGGTAAAATTACCTCAAATTGAGAAACTTCTTTCCAGCCGTACACATCTAAAGGATGGACAAAAAATAGTAATAATAAACAATAATAAATATCTTTGGACAACTCATACCCGGTCGTTTAACCCCAAACTAAGCATTAGCTTGTGCTATGGTGATCAGACAATTGATAAACATACATATATATTTTAAATACATACTTATTACTATAAATATTAACATACAGAATAAACATTTCTGCTTATCACAGAAAAGTTTGACCTGGATGGGAATTGAACCCACGATCTTCGGTGTAGCAGTCAGGTTCACTAAACACTAGACCAACCGGCCTGTCTATAATAATTAAAGAAAGTTGACTTCAATCCATTCATAACCTATTACTGAGCACAGGTCTCTTCTCATACTGAGAAGGCCTAGAGGATGCTACCATGCTGCTATATAGAGGATTGGTTGAAGGGTTGCCAGCTCAAGTTCCGGGAGTCTTTGTGTTGCCCTAAGGCCCAAAATGGCTTATCGATTGCTATTTAACGAAACGAGCGCAAAAGCGCTCATGGAAATTGTCACTAGCGGTCACCGTTCCAAGCCCGCTGGTTAACTTATTCAATCACATACGACCGAAACAAGCCGGATCGGAAATAAAAGAAATTAATCTTGAACCTCAGTCGATAGTTCTCCAAGTGATTACCCGTCAGGTAATCTGGGCTAATGTATAACTCGCTACCAATTACGTTTCCTTAATGGAGATAGCACGTTTTGCATAATGAGGTCCTGTACACGATTAGGTTTTAACGATGATGACTTTCCTCCAAATGTCCTGACCTTGGCCAGTCAAAAATCAACTTTACGTTACGAAGGTTACGTTCAATTTTGATTGGCTCGTGATGTAGGGTTGTGTACCTCATTTATATTCCTCATGCTTCCAAAGCCGTCATGCTTAGTAGACAGTAATGTATATCTCTCAGACGGCGTGCAGTGGATGAAAAAGTACGGTGTTTTTCAGTGATTGGTAAGGATATGTAATTTTTATGGGAAAAGGGAAACGAACGTTATGGGAAAGGAAGCTGAATATACCATTAGTGGGTTAGCTGAATTTAACCTATTGCTGGTTCACTATTGAGCATGGATTTCTCCTTATCCATGTAGTCAACCAAAACCAAGTGTCGCAAGTTTTATGCCACCCTGCGGCCTCCAACATGGCTTAACGATGACTATGCAACGATAACAATTGGTACCAACGGCTTTACGAGCCTTTAAAGAGACGGATATATGTTTTCTTCTATACCTTCTGTATATGTTATGATTATGTAAATAAGAAAAAATTCAAAGTTAACCCCGTTACAGTTGTAGACACCATTTTCAGAAGATGTGCTGCGGAATTTTCTTCAGCATTGCTTCCCCTTGTTATAGCACGTTCCTGAAAAATATTTGATGTCCATAACTTTATTTATCACCTACATGAACGAACTATTGGAGTCTTACTATTGTGTACACCCACAACAATGTTTTAGAGAAAGTCAGATAAGAAGACCTGAATCGGATAAGCACCATAAACGAAACTCCTCGCCATCAACATTAAATAAAAGCTGAAATAAACGTACCATCCCAAGAGATTTTCGATAACAAGAGGTTCACTTAGAATTTTATTCGAAAAACCACGATTTATCGTTTAACAAGGAAATAAATTACACCTACCTGTTCAGATGCGTAAACATAACGGAGATATATAAATAAGTAAGGCCCCAATAGGCGATATTCGATAAAAGCAATCTAGATAGCAGCGTGGGTCCGCTCGAGCCCAGTTTATGGCGGACCGAGTTTGGGAGCGTGAGATTTATACGACGAAAACCACGCGAAAAACCCAACGAGGAACGATCGCACGAAACAGAACATGTTGTACTAAACACGTAATATAACAAAAAAAATACTAAAAGTTACTTCAGAAGTTACTTCACACGTCTATTCAGAGGTTAATGCAGAAGTCACTTCAGAAGTCACTTCAGAAGTTACTTCATACGGCTCTTCAGAAGTAAATGCAGAAGTTAACGAAGAAGTTACTTCAGAAGACATTTCAGAAGCTACTACAGGAGGTTCTACTAAGAATTCAAAACCTTGTTCTTATTTTAATTTGATTAAAAAACCCGACTGCGACAACTAAACACAAAATAATTGGTACGCACTACATAACTTGTGTTAAAACAGTAGTATAAATGCCATAATAATTATCGATATGGTCTTTTCACGGTCTTTCCTGGGAATCACCCATATTGCTAGGGAAAAAAAACCGACCTTCTTTTTTTATTTGAATACGCCACTTTATCAATTTATACACCCTTTGTCGCTAGCACGGTTCTGACAAATTAAATGTAATTATGTCGTAATCTGTCCAGCCCATAATTTTGTCGTAATCTGTCCAGCCGTTTGAGCTGTAGGGCGTACCACAGAAATCAGCATACATAACAACTTTCATACACACACTCGAAAATCTTTACTCTTCTTCTGACGCAACCGTGCTAAGACTGAATTTGTTTGAGACAAAATATACCTTTCCCGTACCAGAAGTTTTACGTAAATTGCTTGTTCTTCATACAGATAAACTACAACTCCCTAACGTGGCCTATTAAAATACTTAAAAACACACGCTTTAATTATAGATCCCAAATACAAAGCAATAAACAAAATTTAATAACTGTATTGTTAACCGTTGAAGAGTTCCCTTGTCGCAGCCAATCCTGAACAAAGTAACAGGTCATGGTTATCAGAAAAATCCTTTGTCATCAGAACGGAAGGCTTATGCAAGATTTCAGCTCCGTAGTATAGGAGCAAGTGGTGCTACTTAAGATTGCAAGATTTGATCCGTAGCAAACAAATAATAACATACTAATATACAAACATACTGCAACTTAAATAAATGCTTGTAATAATGTAATTTCAATCAAAACCTACATTTTTTTTATTATAAATAAACTATATTATGTATCTATGTATGTATATGTGACCCAGTTATTCTTATTATAGACGTACCATAATAGGGTAGACTATTTATTGGTTCTGTTCTAAATTATAAGAGGCGGCAATAACTTTATGGGGGGATATTTGGTGCTTTTATTATGTTTTTATGAGAATATGGCTGTATTATGTAAATGTATCAAGTAATATAGTAATCATATTTTTATTATGCGTTTGCACTATCCAGAGATGGTATAATGAATAGAAATCTGGCTGATTATTCTAATATGCGTAGTTATCTTCGCTTCGCTTTGGTAAAGCTGAGAGCTGTAGATGGAAGTCTTTTTATACTATTAATATTATGAATGCGAAAGTTTGTGAGGATGGATGGATGGTTGTTTGTCACACAAAAACCACTGAACATCCAGATGAAATTTGTTACAGAGATATTTATGCTTCATGAGAGGTTCATGATTCTTGGTCAACTTGTTTTGTTGTCCGTACCAGTAACAATAAGTGAGGCAAAACGCTCGTATATTTTAATTGTGATCATTTAGAACTTTGATTTTTAATGTGAAACATTTACAACAAAAGCGGCTTAAAAACTTTATTCGAAATTTGAATTTTAAAAAATATAACATTCTCTGCGCCTCATTAAGCAACGCAAAGCGTTCCGAGTCATTAAAATTACAGTGTCCAGTTCATCATTTGCACAGCAGAAGTTACAGAGTTTCGTTGCCTGTTTGTAAAGTCGTTGAATATAAACAACAAAAAGCGATTCACTTGTATCACCGTTGAATTGCTTAGACGTGCATAATATTTCTATGTACTTTAATAAACGTTACGAAAAACTATTTGTTTCATCGCAGGCGAACGGCGATTTAATTTTTTTATCTTTTATAGCGCCCTTCACTTCGCTGCCGTGTAGCATAATGCTGTAAATTATTTAAATAAATAAATTTGATTTCAATGAATCTATACTAATATTATGAAGAGGAAAGCAAATCTTTCTCTTTCTGTTTGTTTGAGGAGAATATGCTCTGAAACTAGTGGACCTATTTGAAAAAATATTTTTTCATTTGATTCCTATGTTCCTCTGGATGAACATGGGCTGTAGAATATTTTTTAAAACCTTCAGATATCCATATGAAAATGTTTTACAAAAAGTTTTTCAAATAGTGTTTCAAAAAATCCTTATATCTTATATTAAACTATTGACAATAGACCAAAGTACCTACTACAGACTTATAGTAACTGTTACAGCTAAGTCACAATTTTTTTTCTGGTAACTTCTTCCGAAGCGAAGCAAGGGCTGTTACTAGCATTTTATAAGATATCACAGTTTTACAATAACTACGCGATTACAATGACGCCTAACTCAATCGAATAAAAACCAAAAGATATCTTTACGTAAATCGCAAGGCAGGGAGCAAGTCATGAAAGGACCTTCAATAATTTATTTATACATTCAAGGGACTAACAACAGAGACTGAAAAGTTTGAAGCAGAAGCACAGGGGAGTGATTCGATTTTGGACATTCTCTGAACAAAATATATTTTATGTACTTTATAAGTTATAATTTATTATAACAAGCTTTTATTTAACTTGCAGTGTATGTTTATATGTATATTAGTATGTTAGTATATTCGTTTCTTAAGTGTTCGGTTGAAATCTTGCAAATTAATTGCACCCACTTCCTCTTGCGCTACGGAGCTGAAATTTTCCATAAACCTTCAGTCCTTATGACGATGCATTTTTGCGATAAGTATGACCTGATACTACGTCCAGGATTGGCTCCAGACTAGGGAATTCATCGGTTAACAATACAGTTATGAAATTTTGTGTATTTCTGTGTTTTATGTATCTTAAATTAAAGCTTATTTTTTTAAATATTTTAATAAACTTTGTTTTACTATCTATGGAAGTAAGAACACACGGGAAAGCTTAATTTATCTTTAACTGGATAATCCAATTACTGCTATAAGAATTTATAAACCTTGTTGATCTTGATGGATGTGTTTTATTATTAAGACCGGTCTGTTCATTTGTTGATTTAAAACTTAAGCAATAGGTTATATTGGGGTGGCTTCGAATACAAAACTCAATCCCATGCTGGTAGAGCAGGGTGTTGTATGAGGTGAACAAAAGTCAGCTGCTTGGTGGAAGCGAGAGAAAGCATTATTCTCTTTTTGTCTAGTTTGTTTGGCTACCACCTTCTTGCTTGGGTTAGCCGCTAAAAGATTCGTCATGTTCCGGACCGGAGCTTGCTTACATCGGATAGAATAATAGTTGGATGGATGTTTGCTCCTATTTCACGCAAAAACTACCGAACGCACTTGCTTCAAAGAAATATGTGGTCTGGAATAACATTTACTACTTTTTATCAATATATTACGCAGGCAAAACCTGGCGCGGACATTAGTTAAAGATGGATTCTTTCTAAATCTGCCATGAATCAAGGCTGTAGATATAAATAGACATCAAAAGGTGTGGGTATTCAATCTTAAACGGATTGTTGAAAGGCTTTATAAAACTCCACGGTTAACATTTCTCCCTTTGAAGCTATAAAACCCTAAAAACAAATGCTTTGATGTAAGTTTATTTTTGTTAATCACTCTCGTATAACTTAGTGCTTGTGTACATGCCCCATTCTTCTCCAGCCCTCGGCAGCTATCACAAAGAGTGAAGAAAAAAAACACTTAGAAAATTTAATTCAGTCGTTTTTCGCTTTAACGCGGTAGGATTCTAAGGTACCTGTTCGAACGCAGGACTGTAGAGATAAAAAGCGAAATTTAATTAAATACTTATTGGTGTCGACAAAATATTTAGAAAATACTGTAATCAAGGAATGTGCAACTCTTTCTTCAACTTTGATTGCCATTGCCTAATATAAGTGAACATTCATAATAACAATAATATCTGATAATAAATAGTTCATCGATTTTTTACTTAATGTAAACCTACTTCCGCCAGCGCCATATGATTAGTAAAATTATTTTGTGCAATATCCGTACGTTTCATGATTTCACTGCAATTCATGGCTATCCCACAATGATGGGGTCAGGCCATAGCTCCAAAATACTGGCTAAATATGGTGTACCATCAAGGTCATTATGGGAAACTTTCAAGAGTACAGGTTTCCTCACAATGTGTTTCTTCACCGAAGCAAGCGATTTTTTTTTTCTAATACACACATAACTTTTTGAATGCAGTGGTTACAGGATTGCTTGTTCATCACATTGCTTATTTCTTATTTCACCAAATTATTTATTCGATAAATTGGATTTTAAAATACTTGTAGTTTAAAGATTATTTATAATTGTGTATAACTATTCATTCTATGATATTTTTAAATTTCTCTTGAGTATAAGTTTCTTTCGCTGTGGCAGATTCCAAAAGAATGAAAAAATGACGTTCATACGTATTGCAAATATCTACATAAAACAAAAGATTTAACTTTGAATGAGACAGCGATAAATCGCATGTAGCTCAACCTGCCGTAGTGTGGCTTCACCGCAAATGCCGACTCTTACCTCCTCCTTTAATCGTGTTTCTGTCTTGGTTGTAATGCGAGCGCGGTTTGTGGCTACCAATTTAATTAACACGTGTTGGTACCTGTAATAAAATAAAAGGTTTCACTTCACTTGGTTGTGGAACATCAAAGGAACAGTGAAGAAGTATTTAAGAACTCCATTTTTTTTAGGTATCGCCATACCTTGCTTCTGATCTAGGGTTTTTTTGTGTATATAAATACTTTATATATTTTTTGTGTAATATATACTTTATATTCATTACCTGTTTCAAATCATTCCATCCTTCATTAGCAATAAAATGTAAGTGCTTTTTCTCAAGTTCTATTCTATCTTTCTATCAATTTTTCATTACAATCGATACAGCAGAAGCAATCAGTGTAACAAACAAAGTTATTTTCACGTTTATTATTAGTAAGACTTTTCGATTTTCCTTTTAAGTTAACATTTTTTCACTCTGAAATTACACACGAAATACAGTAGACAAAACTAAAATTTCACATTACACTGCGTCCCACATTCTCGTGTTTCTTGCCATATTCTTAAAAACCTTTGTTCGGCCCAGATTAACTGCCCCTGGAATGAGGTAGCGATATTACACCTACGAATATTGCGGGGAATATGGGAAAAGGTTTTCTTATAAAAATTGGGTTGTATTTGAAAGAAGACTGTTCATCACCATCAATCTTCATCAACATCATCAATATTGATTATCATCATACATAGGTATTATGAATCTGTGTCTAATTAGATATTTAGTTTTTTTTTTTATAATATGATCGAAAACAGCTATTTTCAAATCCAGTCTATTAGTCTGTGAGTTTGAGTGCGATTATCTCAGAAAATCAGTGGTTTTTAACTGACTTAAAAATGGGAGGAGTTTCTATGTTCGACTATATAATGTTAAATTTAAAAGCCGGCTATCGTTTCTTGACTTAAGGAAGAAACTTTCGAAAAATGTTATCACACCTCTACTTTCGTCCGGCAGGCACAGATGTGTAATCGGATAATCTATGAAACTTCGTGTAACAAGAGATTCTAAATAAACAATGCCTTTACACGTTACTTGCGACTGTTACGAATTGTATATATATATACTATGTACATGTCTGCGGTCATTATAATATACAAACACAATAATATACACGGAAAGATACCGAAAATTATGAAATAATTGACCATTAAAAAAAAAAAACTGACTTCAAATAATAATTTTTATCATTAAAAAACCGACTACAAATGCCTCCGACAAGTGAAATACACTACAATACACTTAAAGGATTATTGTTAACGTAGTCCTAAACAGTTAAATACGCATTATTAAAGATAATTCAGAGACTAACCGACAGATGTCGCTCAAAATAACATGAAATTATGGGACAAGTACAAGTTTAAAAAAAAAAAGAATCATAAAAATTGGTACACCTAATGAAACGTTAATAACGGATTTAAAAAAAAATAAGAATAATGCTAATGACTCAAAAACCACTCGTCAGATGTGACTTAAAAATAAAATTGTACCATGTCGTAAGCACCAACTTTCGATTGATTGATTGATTCGAAAAAAAATGATTAAAATATACAGACATATATATAAAAAATACACACGAGTTCCTCCTCCGGTAAGTAAAAATGTAAAAGTAAATGAATTCGGGTAATACCATGTGGTATTAATTACATTACTAGTTGAATATTTTGGTTTTTGTGTTAAAAAATAGATATCCAATTTAACTGCTTTATAAAGTAATAAAAACAAAAGTCTAAATGTTAAAGTAGAAACAAAAAGTGCGAGATTCAAAGTCAAAGTCAATGTTTTAGTTATCGCTACAAATAGGATTAAAGACAACGACGCCACAAGTTTAGCCGGAACGAAACTTTACAATTGCGAAATTCACGAAACAACTTTACAATTGCAGGAAAGTTGAAAATAACTTTACAATTGCAAAAAAGTCGCAGAAAGACTCGAGACTTGCTGTTGTACCACTTGTACCGACTAACATTCTTCTTTCACTTGTAAATTGCTTTAAGTGCGGCGGACGACATTAACTAAGTGTTGCGGTACATAAGTAATGAGAAACTCTTATGTTTTTGTTTAAAAAATACATTGTTTTTAAATAGAATAAGTTAATACTTAAAATTCAAAAGCGTTTATTTCATGTATGTATTATCAATACACTTATGAACGTAATATTTTTGGAATCTTCAACCGTTTAGATAGAGGAGACGGCGAAAGAGCGGCTTGACGTCGATCCTATCTGATGGAAAGGCCATGATGTAGGTTAGACACGCCTATGTTAAAGCTTTTTCACTCTTCTCTTGAAGACTGCCACATCATACGTGGGCGGGAACACCGAATGTATCAAGAGAAAATCATGACATTTTTTTTTCCCGCGGCTACGTTTGTGTCGTATAAGAGGGGGGATCTTTTCAAACGTCATACAAATCTCTTTTCATCCCCCCTTTACCCTCTTTATCTCCTCCCTCATCCCTTACTTCCTCTTAACCTCCCTTCTTCCACTATTCTGCCTCTTTATGCCCCACATTGAATACAGTGTTATACTTAAGTTAATGCCACTCGATGGCCTCCGACATAACTTAACGATTGCTATGACAGAAGCGCTCATGAAATTGTTGCCACTAGCGGTCACCCATTCTCCGTCATTACTGTATTTGTGCAAATTAAAAACCTGCCCGTAAAACTTTAAGTTAACATGAGATTCGTTTAGCCACTTGCCTGTTGAAGTTTCACTACAATAGCTATAGTAATATATTCCAGCACACTGTAACAGGTTTTCGAAGGTGTACCGCTAGTTATGTGCCCGCTTATAACACAACTCCTTTACCATGGGTTGACTGGCAGAGAATGCAACTAAGTCCGTCCGTTTTTGTTAAAAATCTGTTAAATGATTTTTACATAAATAAATAAATGACAAAAAAATAAGTGTCTAGCCGAAGGTTAATAGAAGTGACAA
>DWJZ01007136.1:0-12381 GCA_018249125.1 Asbolis capucinus
TATTTAATGAATTGACCTACTCAGTATTTTTATTGCCGCGAAATGGAAAATGCGAATCTTTGTGCTCTAATCTCGAAATCTTTGTGCCCTATCCTTTAATTCCACTGTGGATGTACAGTACGAACGACACGCGTCTCCTCGTCCTTTTTGTGTGGCGTAGCTCGAAGGATTGGAATAAATTGTCAGCGTCTGTGTTTGCGCTGAAGTATAATGTAGGCGTCTTCAAGACGAGAGTGAATAGGTTTCTTCTAAGTAAATGCGCTTTATCATCCAAGACTACATCGCCACTTACCATCAGTTGGGACTGTAGTCAAGCATTAACTTATAATATGTAAAAAACAGCCGAACTTATTTTTTATAATATTTAAAATTATTTTCGAACCCTTTTTAACCCCTTTAGGTGATGACATTCGATAAGGCATGAAGCATTTCTTCCATAAATTCTGTTAAACATTGTTTACACAAAATTTGAACCACATGAGACCAAGGAATCACATTGTCTCATACAAATTTTGTCCACGTTTTTCACCCCTTTGGGGGTATAATTTCGAAAAATCCTTTCTTATCGGATGCCTATGTAATACAAAGAACATACTCCCCAAATTTTAGGTCTATATAATCAGCGGTTTGGCTATGCATTGATCTCCCAGTCAGTAATTCAGCACCAAACATTTTATATAAGCATGACTGGCATTATGTCATATCTATGTATATTTATATAATACCTTGTCATATCTGCATGACTCTTATAAATTGAAAACTCCTACACAATAGATAATCATAATAATTATTAAAATATATTTTATTTTATAACTTTTAACTCCTTTTAAGAATATATATACACAAATGTTTACTTAAAAAGTGTTACTACAATATGAAGGAATTTATGAACAAGAAAATAACAGTTTCAAATTAAAATGCATATTAAAAACTAGCGGCCATTTTGTGTATTATAGAACATTTTTGTGATCTATTATCAGTCGTTTCTGCAGCGCATGCTATCAAAGACTGTTTACAGTACTTTTTCTACTCCTTGGGTTATATAATTGAAGTTTTAGTAAGGATCCCTAGTTTTTTCTAGATATTTATATCGCCTATGTCACTCAGTGATAATGTAGTATTCTAATGGTGAAAGAATTTTTGTAATCGGATCAGTACTTTTTGAGTTTATTCGTTACAAGTATACAAAGCTTTTCTCTTTATTACTAGTGTGGATATGAATACTTTAAAATAGATATGTGTAATTAAAATTTAATGACAAATATTAAGTATAGTATCCAATGATTTGACATGCTTCTCTTTTTAATTGCATCATTAATTTTACTATTTTAAATTAATAATTATACTTAATTTAAACAATATTACACATCATTAATTTGGTAGAATGTACCGGAATTTTAATTATCAACTGTACCAGCTCTGTGACTATTATTTTTAGGAATACAGAATTCGAATTTGAACATATTGCCAAGAGAAATAAAGTGCTTAATCTATATTAATATTATAAAGCTATGTTTGTTTGTTTGCTTGAACGCGGTTATCTCAGGATCCGATTTGAAAAATGTTTTCAGTGTTAGATAGTCCATTTATCGAGGAAAGCTATAGGCTATATATCATGCTATCACCAATAGCAACGGAGCACCAATGAAGAATGTTTAAAAATCGGGCAATCTTTGTCCTATTGAGAGTTTCTGGTATAATTTGGCAAAAATCTTGTGTGACAGAAACGAAGTTGCGGGTTAAAGTTACCGTTAACCCAAAGTAACTATTCCACGGCGGACGAAGTCGCGGGCGGAAGCCAGTCAATAATAAATATCTTTATTTGTTACGTAGCAATAATCCGGCGGAGAAGCTATATTTAATGAAATACAACCTGTGTCCATTGATAAAGTAAATGCCAAAAGTATCTTAAGGTTGGATATCGAATACGGAAGGTGTTGTATGTAAAATTACTAAGTTGATTGGTTTTTGAAGGCAATAAATAAATTAAGTCATAATTATTTTCGTATCCCGCAGTGTTTAAAATTTAAATGTATGAGTGTATAAATAAAATACATTTAAATTTCAATTGCATTTGAATTTTTTACAGAATAAAAGTATGCTTCGTCCTCCACGATGGTAGGCGGCTTGAAGCAGAGGCGAAGGTAGGAGACTCATTGTTGGATGTGGTGGTTAATAATGAACTAGACATTGACGGGTATGGTGCCTGTGAGGGCACCGTCACCTGCTCCACCTGCCACGTCGTGCTGAGTAAGGAAGATTTTGAAAGGTTAGTAAATATTGGCAAACTGTGTTTTTTGTGATTTATTTCATTATTGTAAGCCAGCAATAAAAAACTAGATATCGTTTCCCATATAAATTTAACACAAAAAACGTGAATTCCATCTTTGTTGAATTACTAACAAACTAAAAGTAAAAAATAAAAAATATTGGCAACCCTGTTTCCCTTGTAACTGTGACTAAACCAATCGCAAAATATGACAAAAAAACAATGTTAAAAATTCCTATGCGTATGCCATAATTCGAAATGAATTCTTGGTATATAAACTTTGTATGTATGTAAACATCATTTTCGTATCGAACCATAATATAGTTTTAGTTAGTTTCAAAATAACATCTACTTTTTAACACCAGGCTACCAGAAGAAGCGAGTGACGAGGAGCGAGATATGTTGGACCTGGCGTACGGTCTGACGGACACGTCACGACTGGGCTGCCAGGTCACTCTGACCCGGGATATGGACGGACTAGTAGTGCGCGTGCCGGAGGGTATTAACGACGCGCGCAGTTGATTAGGTATAACTATTGTGTTAATGGAGAACAAATTGATGGAATATGCAGGTGTCTTATCCTTTCTAAAAGGATTCACGGGTTGTAGGACGGTTCAAAATGAAAACTATTTATTTTATCTTAGAAACCAATAGCTTACTTAAAACAAGTCAAAAGTTAACACTAGAAGGTCCTTACAGCAATTAAGAAAATAATAACAAAAAAAAAAACTGAGGATCATAGGCTTATAATAATATACTGTACACAAAAAAATACTGTGAAGAAAAATGTCTTGCAGAGTAAAGTTGGCATTTCTTTCTCTGATAATTTTATACATGTTTTATTTATTTAATATCCAAAAAAATCTGTGAATTTTATTACCAGGAAACAAACATCAATAATAAGTTTTAGACGGACGGATGATCTGACACATGCCTGATTGACATGTGTCACTCGTTTGACATTTGACACTTGTTTGACATTGACTAATTGATCGAATGTTGGAATTTTGGAAAGCATTGAAGCAAATTATTCAACTAACCGCCAAGTTACTGACAATTACAGTTTATAATTATTGTGAAACTGAAATAAAGTTAATTGTTATTTAATTTGTTGTTATATAACTTAGTAAGGAACTAATTATGACTTTACTTTTCGATGATTTTTCATTATCAAAGAGGGCCATTGTCTTTTAATTAAATAAACCATTACAAATTTTAAACAAATAGTATTTTGAATTTTTTATCCATAATTATATTTTGGATATGATTTTAGCGAAGCTCAGTTTAACTCGTGCTGTTGCTCTGGCTACCAGGTTAATATGACCCAGTGATTTACACCTGTCATTAATTTGCTCTTCAATTTTAGATTTAAGCATGAGATTTGTGTATTATTTGTAATTGTAATTATATTAAAATTGCTGACCCAATGTCCTGATGTAGCTATTGATAATTCATAATTATCTGTACATTTTTCCATTCCATTTTTTGTTTCATTCAACTTTCCTTAACTCGCTCGGTCCATTAAATGAGTCGAGCCATTCTGTAGGTATGAATATTATTAATGAGTTCTTAATACTAATATTACCACGACCAAAGCATACTAGAGGGCAGACAATATCGTACATCTGAAAATATTAAAAATCTTATATTCTAGATGGTGCTGATGTATAAGCAGAATTTGCCTCAGTAGACAGATTAGAATTGCCATTTATGGAGTTTTTGTTGTTAAGGAAAGTATTAGTTGGTCCCATCTAGACAAAATGTTAAGTTAGTATGTTCAACATCTTGGACATCATCGCATCTTTCCATCAGGTGGCATCGATGTCTCAAATGTGTAAAAATAAAACTAGATGGCGCGGCTAAAATATTCACTACTTATATGTTAATATATTTCATATTGGGCGTAAGCCGATATCCAAAAATACGAATAAATGAACTATATTAATTGGAAACGTATTTATTAAAATATGTAGAAATGGAACGTGAAAGTACAAACTGTTGCCTAGCGCCATCTACAGTTCTAAATTATTCCCGCCGTATTTCTACAATAGACGAGTAGGCGGTATTCTGTGCGAGAAGAAAATATTAATTTATTTCACGTTAATCAAACTATTTAATACATCGAGCGGCATCTGGCGGGCGATGAAGTACTATAGTGCTGCATACTATTTTTTGTTCAAACCTATCAGTCACTCTTGTAAATTTCCTCCATGACATTACGTACTTCCTTGGCAGGCAACGTTAGGAACACACTTGCGTGGTGTTGCTAACGTCTATTTGACGGGATTCACGGTAATCCTGTGACCCGTCTGATGGTCTAGATCAGGGGTGAGCAATCTTTTAAATAGAAGGGCCAATTTTAAATTGAAGTTTTGCTCGAGGGCCGCACATAGATAAGCATTATTGATACTTAATGAAATCTACTAAACGTTCTAGATATAGTATGTAAAGTTTATTATTTATTTATTTATTCATTTGTACATACATAATAGGACATGATAATACATACTTGAGATAATTTGTACAGGCTAAGTGTTGCTAATAAGAAATATTTTCCAGTAGGCCCGAAAGTGGAAAGTTTTTATATATTTGCTCAGTTTTTGTATCGTAATGTTTTTTCTGTTGAATTATTTTATGTTTTGACACAGTGACCTTCTCAGCATAAAAAATCTAATTTAAAATTGCTCAAAGGACCGCATACGGCACGTGGGCCGCGGCTTGCTCACCCCTGATCTAGATCAAACTCATTTCTGTTTGCGTTCACGCCAAACGTTAGTTCAAAAATTTATGGGAATGACATTTGGTGCAGAAATATTATGGCGTTTGCCTTTCCATAAAAAATGTCATTCCTATATTTGAACTTTACTTTGGTGTGAACGATTAACACGAAAGGTATTTGTCTCAAACTCCTGATATCATTTTTGCATGCTTATGTATAAAATTCAGTTCTGAATACCCTGTATAATATGTACATAGGAACCGTCGTTATATTGTTCAGTTATAGCATAGTTTATTATTAACAGATAAGAACACGGAAGACATACGTAAGTATGTTCCTTACAACATTATTAATTTATTAATATCACGATTTCCATGTTTGTCAAAATTATGTTCGTTTTTATTCCTAAGAATATTGTAGTGTTAGATAAGTTAGTGTTTTTATATATTTTGTTAATAATAGTGTAATTAGTATTGAGAAAATTTTATATATTTTATATGGCAGCATTTTCTGAGTTTTATTTTAAATTTTAATTAATTGGACATTCGAACGTTGGGGCTATAAATAAAAGGCATCTACTATATACAAAAAAAATACTTGGAGTGTCTGTTTGTAATAATAAAATAAGCGCTTTTTTTACTAAACGCATATGTGTGTATACATGGTACATGAATACACCAAAATATATATTTTTTTGTCTGTTGGTTCCGGCTAATCTATACAACTGCTAGATGGATTCGACGGGAGTTTAGCTGGCAGATAGCTGATGTAATTTTCTTATAGGACAACCTCTTTTAACCACGCCAGAACAAGACTTAGAAGGAGAAAATATTCCAATCTTAAAACGATGGCAGCTGCTCCGTCAAATCACTCAGCATTTTTGGAAGCGCTGGCAAACTGTATTTGCACACCTTGCAGCAACGGCCTACATGGTTTAACAAAGATGCCAATGTTATGGAGGGTGTCTTCGTTCTTTTCAAGGATTCAAATTTGCCTCCGCTTCTTTGGAGAAAGGCTACAGTGATCCGTGTTTGCACAGGCTCAGACGGTGTCGTTAGGGTAGGAGGTAAAGACTTCTACTGGCACTTTACTTCGCCCAGTAGTCAAGCTCTGCCCTTTGTTGCCGACCCTTCAATTGCTTATAAGTCTTTTGTAATTCCGCGCGAACCCAACATCCATTTGCGGGAATAAGTGAACCAGGTATTCGTTTACCCTTTCTTTCTTTATCCAACACATATGTTGGGCTATTTGTACTTTTGAATGACAAAGTAAAGTAAAATTACAATAGGTATTTTTATACGCGAAATACAGAATTGATAAGTTATTGTAAAATCTGCGAACTGAATAAATAATAGCTTTTAGTTAAAACCCACGCGAAAGAAGTCACAGGCGCAACTAGGATAACATAAAAATGAAGTCAACATTTTTAATATTCGATTATCTACAGTTAAATTCATTTTTTATTGTTAACTGAATCCTCCTTTTATGTATACGGGGTAAAATCTGAGCTCCCAAAAAACAACCGTATGTTACTATATTATAAGGTTCATATTTCCATGTTTGTGATTTCACCGATATAGGGACACAAAGTATGTATATATAATACTCGTTTCTTTAGATCTACGTTTTTAATTGGATTAGGTATACGGTACTTAAAAAATAATTATTTTTCTCTCAATAAAATTAGAAATTTGTTTTGGCCTTCTAAGCTACATACCCATTTCTTATGAAAAAAACATGAATATATTTTATTTTCTAAAATACTAGAAGTAGATTTTTGTTGAAAATGAAATACGAATTTATTTTATATTATTTATGTGTTATTTTATTACCAGGTGAGATTAAAGCACTTATTGTGGATAGGTTTTTATTTCCTGATTAATTAAGATTTTTAGGCAATCTGAAAACTCTCTTTTATTTGATACATTTGGATTTTATAATTTTAATTTTGGAAAATATCGTTGTTCTTCCGTTGTTAACAAAAAAATTAAGGCAGTTTATTAAGTCACCTTATTTTAAGAAAATCCATGTATTTAGATTACACATCGCTAAAAAACAGGTGGAAAAAAGCCTGCTGATCGAACGGAGGTGTTTGACTCCAAATACCGGAGGTTTTTTAGTTTTCCTATGGCTCTTAATATGTTAAGTTTTTAATTGTTACGAATGTTATCTTCCGGTAACAACTGGGGCCGGGTGCTGTACGTGGCCTCCGGAGCACATTAACTTTTTTTACTTGTGCTCAACCATCCACTTTGTGACTGTACCTGTTGTTGCTGCCAACTGAATGCAGATCATTCGAAGAATTATCAAATTGTTCATTGGAGTGCTTTAACCCATTGTCCAATGAGCACGGGTCTTTTCTCATAGTGAGGATGTCTAGAACTTACTCCACCACGCTACTCGAACACGGATAGGTGAAGAGAATGTTCATTACTTGTGAAATTTATAAAATAAAATCTCCACATTTCAGCGTATTTAGTACAAGCACGTTATTTGCCTCGATCAAAGAGAATAACAGCAAAACGTGGCATACGCCTTTCTCAGCCGGGCCCATTACAAGTACTGAGAGAATATCGGGAAGCATCCGAATTTGACAACATGCCATACAGAAAGGCGTTCTCGATAATATACCCGAAAAAAACGAAGAATAATAAAAATAAATATATCTCAAGAAATGACGGTGGTGTCTACGAAAAATTATTTGACAAAAATGGCATGTTGTATCTGACTCCCCAGAAAAAAGATGATGAGAGAAAATTGAATGGATTGTTGAATGAGATTGTTCTAATAACTGAGGAGTTGAGACAGAACCAGATGGAACCAGAGCGAGATGGAAAACGTATTGAACAGGAAACACTCGAGCTGAGAGCGTCGGACTATCAAAAATCAGAAGATAATTCCGATTTCTTTCAGTTCATATTACTTTAAAGACACGATAGAAAGATTATATGCTTGTCTATTGCGCCTTTGGTTTAGTGTGGCACTTACTGCAGTACTAAAATAGTATTTGACGCTATTATGGCGTAGGGATGGCGAACATTCATGTAACAATCTGTCATTCTAATATTATAAATGAGAACGTAACTCGTCGTAAACGTCTGTTATTTTCTCGCCTTAACTGCTGAACGATTTTAACGAAACTTGGTAGACGTAGAATAGAACATGAGTAAAAAGATAGGTTATTTCTACTTTTATCGCGCAAATGATTTGTATTTGAAATAGGGGATAAAAGGTCTTCATTACCGAAAATATAATCATAACACTGCATTCATGCAATAGATGTACTGTTATCTGTGGGGGGAATAGATAGGTTCCTCACGAGGTATGAGAAAGGGGAGTGTACCACGCGGACGAAGCAGAAAAAGCTAGTTTTTCTATTGAATTGTTTAATGAGACAGACTTGCCATCAACCACAGTATTGACTTCGTAATTCATCGTATTGTATCGCACTCACAGCATATGCCTAAAACCTAATATGTACTTTAGTGGAGTTCATAATTTTTTTGTGATGAATGACTTCACCATCTCAAATGTCTCTATATAGCATAGTAAGACTATAATAATTTTGCACTAAGGATTTGTGTCTGATTTAAATTAAGAAAAATACATTGTAATAATAACTACTAACTGAATCCTAATTGATGTAGTTGTAGTATAAAGTATGCAAATACTTAAGAATGTATGTAAAATGTATATCCGTATATATGTATAACCTACCGTTAACTTCTTGTAAAGGAAGGAAAATAAAACACAAAATTATGATACATTGTTTTATTTCTATTCATATAAAATATCAAAATCAGCCCATTTTTAACTTTCTATACAATCATTGTACTCCTCTCAAAACAACCAAAATTACATAAAAATATGTCCACATATAAAAATCTTTTACCTCGCATTACAACTATCGGAAACCAAATGTAACATGTAACAAAGATATGTAACAAAATGCTTTTCTATGAATCTACGTAACATATAGTTACTTCATTCTCATCACTAAATTCTATCCATTAAAATTATAAGGTAGCCATAATTCGTAGAACATAATACAACAAAAGTAAAAGTATATGTATATAGTCGGTAGACGATCAAATAATTTGTCAAATTTTATGTTTTTATCAAACTATTTGTCAAATTTTACGTGTCTGTCAAATAATTTGCGAAATTTTACGTGTCCGTCAAATAATTTGTCAAATTTTACTTGTCCGTCAAACAATTTATCAAATTTGCGGTATTCGTCAAATAATTTGTCAAGTTTTAGGAGTTCGTCATATAATTTTCGGTAATCGACTCAACTGTTGAGTGTTTGATTATAACTTTTGATTGAAAGTGTTTATCAATTAAGTTGGTTCATCATGATCCGTTGTTTGATCAAAAGTTTGTCAAATAAATTCAACCGTTTACCGGCTACTATACGTCATTAAACGACCATTGTTAATTATGTTTCATATCCCGAACATATATAACACTAGCCTATGAACATTAACATATAAAATAAATTAAAAAAATAAGTATTATTTAATACCTACCGCAACCAACTACTACAAAACGTAACCCGATACAAAGGATATAGACGGCGCTAAACTTATACAAATATAAACAATAAACACACTCCAATTTCGCTTTATAACATTTCAAGGAACAGACTGAAGCCTTCAATATAATCACAAGTCAAAGTGGCGACCTCTGGTGTTGCCCGTGTAATAATCCTTCATGGCAATTCAAACCCCATCAGTGAATTAGTCCAGCATTTATTACTCCATAACTCTCTTTGCTGCCGGCCGATTCTCGTTTCAACAAGCATTTGCACGGATATTCTATTGCTTTGCATCAGGAATTTCGTACTCACATTTACATTAACTGTGTTTCAATAAAACTATATCATTGGAATGCAGTTGACATTTCGTTGAATGAACTTTCGGATATACATATGTAATTGGCGTACAGAGCAGAGACGAGAATCGGCTCGGCGCGGTTCCTCCCATAATGTGAGAGATGTAGGCCACAATCAATGACGCTGGCCAAGTGCACAAGCAGACAACTTCGGGAATGCTACGGGGATCTCTGAAACTATGTACTTTTGGACCTTGGAAACTGAGTTTCTTCGCAATGTTTTCCATAACCGAAATAAATAATTATTATTCCAAAAGTAGTAGGGTTTGCAGGATGTAAATCAAAATCTAAAATGGTCATATTTGAATCAGCAATTAGGCATTATCACAGAATCTATGTATAATAGCGTATTTAGTGTTGCCAAAAACCATTGAATATACCCACAGTGCGTATTTTTATACAAAGTAATCACAAAATGTCTGATGGCAAAACCAAACCTTGGACTTACGCAGCCTATTGAACTGATACAGCAGAATAATAATCAATTTCTTTAATAATAATTGTATCAAGTACCCGTTATAATCTTTTTATATTTCACACCAATATTTTGACCCAAAACATAAATAGGCAGTTGTTGAAAAACAAAACTGATTTTCAAGAAAATAAATATTTTGTAAATCGTAAATTAAATTAAAATAAAATACATAATGATACAAAATATTTAATCTATTACAGTAAGTGAAAACTATTAAATCTTTTCAAAACATGTGCATTCTTAACAATAATTTCTTTAAATACGCCTAATACAATTCGTATCACAATTTTCTGGCTCTTTTCATCATAAATAAACCAATATATATCAGATTTTATATTCCTTATTGATATGGAAGTATTAAGAATTATATTTAGTATATAGACAATGCAATTATAATTATATATATATATATATATATATATATTGTCTGTAATCATTATTATCTATGAATATTTTATCCTTGAATTATATTAAATAACATATTCCTGTTAAATAAAGTGTTTGTTTTAAAGAAGTTAGGGCATATATTATTTTATTATTTTTTGTTTATTGAAGTAGTAATTGTTAATTATGATAGTCTATAGAGAACATGAATACAGGTTAAAAAATTACAAGTTTAATAGTAAGAAGCAGAGAAACAGTAAGTTTGTATAACATTAAATAATTATAAATTTTCATATTTATGAAAATTTAATAAAATTTAGACATAGTATAATAGTAAAATTTAGACATAATATAACAGCTAATTGAAAAGCACGAAATAAATAACATATTTTTGTTTAGCTGTATGTAACTTTATCTATGCATTATTAGAACAAATATTAATGGCGGGAACTACATCATTTGAATTATGTATAAAACTACATTTCTAAATTTATTGGAATAATTTTATATTATAATTTCACACGTTCTAATATGCTTCTCAACATCATTAATAAGGCATTTTATTATTATTTATACTGAAGAAGCGCATGTTCAGCGAAAATCACGAACCCAATGGGATACTATGATTTTACTACCTTTTATATATTTTTAAACATGAACGGGTACTCACGATTTATGTATGAAATTCCTAATATTTCAACCCAGTTACATGTATAATAGTCACGACAAGACTGGTCGCGGGCAAAAACTTTTGACAGGTGACACTTGACACTGACACAAATAAGTTTGTAGTCTTCACGTCTCAATCGTTTCGTTTTCATATCATAGCAACATTAACGGCATCTGTCATCGGTTCTAAACTAGCACTAATGTTCGACACAACGTAATTACAGGATTCTACTACTGCGCTAATTTAAAATTATTGTTCAATCGTGAGTATCAGTTTACATTTAAAATGTTTATGTGACGATATGAGTTTAAAAAAGATATTTTTTATCTACGTCAAATATAAAGTTATGGCTGTATATGTGGTTGACTTAAGTTTATTGTCTTCTCAAAAAGAAATAAAAATACTATTTATTCAATTTATAATTTATGTTAGAATTCCAACGTCATCTTATTGAAGTTGCCAGAAGTATAGACACCATGATATTTTATGTCTTTTTTAGATATTGAAATACACCAGGGCACATCATCGAAAGCCATAACGCCGTAAATATTTCAAAGGTGTTTAATAAGCAATGTATATTAACATACTTTGATGCCGTATATTTTTTATTGTATGTACACGCAAATCGAGTCAAACGTCATTAAAACCACATCAGCAATGGTTTTTATTTTGTACGGATAATGACATCGCACTATACAAGATAAAAAAAAGGATCTGTAGTTATTTTCGTATTATTTATTTATGATTTCAATTATACAAGACAGCGAAATAATCTTGTTAACACGTAAATTATGCTGACAGTTGACAGTGACATTTACGCGCAAACTTCTAACACAATCACTGTCTGAATTCACAGGAAAACATCTGTAGCAGATATTAATTTAGCCATTCCCTTAAGGCGTTAACTAGCGCATTTCCTCAGCCGTTACCACATAATATTTTTTATGTATTATTAACACGTGTAATAGAGC
>DWJZ01007137.1:0-12380 GCA_018249125.1 Asbolis capucinus
AGACTGTTTTCACAACATTAATGCGAGGAGTAAGGCGAAACTGGTTGTACCAAAGTTCAGACTCAGCAAAACTGGTGTATGATGAGAAGTTTTAAAATCTATAGTAAAATTCCATTAAAATTAACAGAAATGCCATATTGTAAATTTCAATATCGTGTCAAAAGAATTATTATGACGAAAAGTTATTATAAACTTGATAACTGTTTTATTGATAAAGATGGCTGGGCACGAGTTTAATATACATAGTATAAGTAGTAGTAGTAAGTGCTTTGTGTAACTGGGAGTTGGAAAAAAGAACTCCTTGGAAGTTTCTTGCGGCTTCTTCTTCGAGACCCTTCTGCGTAGGGATTTGTTAAAGCGATGGCGTAGTTTGACTTTCGAAAAATGTTTATAAAACCCAACTTCGAATAAATTTAATTTTATTTTATTTCATTTCATGAAAAAATAACATGAAGGAATTGAAACAAGGAAATGGAAGTTAGTATTGTGGAAGTTAAAAATAGGATCATTCGTTGCTCTTTGAAACAGTAGTTGTCGTTGTGAGGAACAGGGGGGGTGAGCAGGTGGTTCAGCGATAGTCACCGTGTTACTAAACTAAGCGACCTAAGCTGGCGCTAATAAATATTTCTCACTGCCAATTTGTTATCTTAAGTAATATGTATAATTTAATAACAATAAAATTAATATAATTATTTAATTATCTGTAATTATATGCAATGTAATAATAATGAAGTTGTACATAATGATTTTTTTTGGTAATAATTTTATGTCAACTTCCTGTGTATTCAAACAATAATAGAAAATAATCATTGTTAATATCAGTCAGTAGCTGAATGGCTTATACATGTACCTGTAATGTAGGCACGACTTAACCTATGGCCGGTTGGTCTAGTGGTTAGTGAATCAGACTGCTACACTGAAGGTCGTGGGTTCGATTCCCACCCAGGTATTTTTTTCTATGATGAGCAGCAATGTATTTTCGGTCTGTCTGGGTGTAAATATCTATATAAGTATGTATTTAAAAATATACATGTATGTTTATCAGTTGTCTGATTACCATAGTACAAGCTAACGATTAGTTTGGAGTCAGAAGGCCGTGTGTGGGTTGTCCAAGAATTTTTATTTATTTATTTATGGTTGTGATGACTTAATAAAAATTGTATTAGTGTGTGCTTTGTTGGTGCGTTTAATAAATAAATGAATGAAAACTGTATCATCCGGTTGTTGTCGCGGGCAAAAGAGAGTGCACAATAAAATGACGACGTAATACAGTGACCGACTGTGGACCACCTCTGACCACCTCTCGTGGACAAGCACGGCCATGTTTTTAGATCAGAACCGTTCAAGGTATTCACTTGCAGCGAGGGATACGGCGGCGGCTGAGGTGTGGATTTGCCAAGTCTTGTTGGAATGCAAAGGATTGAAATTGAGAAAATTACCTAATAATATTTTTACAGCAATCAATCAAAGTGGTTATTCGTACAGTACTTAGTCACCCACTTAGTTTATTTGAGGGGCAGCAGAGCGGGTCATCGCCCCCAACCTTGTAACTAGCGCCGAACTGACGCAGCGCCGCCGGCGCTCGGGAGACGCGCCGCATTCACTGGTACAGGTTTTAGAGAATTATTATCGATCCTCATTGGCCTAACGACACGCTCTTGATTGAATCAACCGCTAAACGTCTTGTCAAGTTGCGGCTGGGGGCTTGAGAGCTAGTTCTCTTCTTTTTTCTATTCATCCTTTAGTCATCTTTCTTCATACATCTTTATCTCACATCCCAGAGCGATATGTTGTTGATGTGTTTAGTATCATTATTCACACTCCATCCATCCCACCCACACTTCGCCCGGTCCCATGGCCGCACTCCTCATACACCACCTTCTCAAATATTTTATATCAATTACACAGTAAAGTATAAGTTTGCGATAGATCTATCTCATCATTACTGTTTGTCAACAGTTATCGCTGTAACATGGAACAAATGTATGTATGTCTGCATGTCTGTAGTAGGTACCGAAGAAGTTGAAGGAAGGTGCGGCTCGCACCCGGAACATCAATGTGACTACTGCTGATTGACAGAAATACACACTTTTAGCTTAACTACACCGTCACATAAATAGACGTTTCACTAGCTAAACCGACCGATTCAAGTGTCGCATGAGAAGACGCCTGACGGTGTGCTGGCCGCTGGTGTGAAGGTACCCCGGAGCTGTGGGTGGCGTGGGTCGCAGTCTCCATGGCGACCGACGGCCGCTTCCGATGACCACTCCAACCCACCCTCCGCCTCCGCCCTCGCCAGTGGCCGCTAAATGAGAACGTTCTTCGAGCCATTACTTAAAACTGACGAAAAATTATCGTGACTGATTTTTTTGTTTTTAATTTTTGTACATTTCTCTTTGATATTCATAAATTATTTTATATATTCCCAGCACATGCAACCGCCAGACATCTGTGTTTAAAAAAGGTTTTGTTTCTACAAACGAATATTGATCTCAACGCCAGCTGTCCGCGTATATCACTCTGCTTTAAACAGGACAATTCTCTGGCAAAAAACATAGTTAAGACATTTTCGGTTCATCCATTTCGTCCTTTACGTAAATATTAATGAAGTCGTCAAGTTCTAATGTATAATTATGTTTTGTTTCTTTCTTTCCTATTTAACCCGAAGTATCTGTAATTTCCCACTTTTGCAGTCGGACCACGCTCGACGAGACAGCACTCATTTTTACCATTCTATAGTCTTTCAATAATCAGTGCAGTTAATAACCTTAAGAAATAGAAGTAACATGTAGAACTTGTACGCATTAATTATTAGTATTAACCAAAGTCGTCACGAAAAGTCAAAGGGGCAAGAAACATAACGTTAAACGTGAGGTCAGCGGCAACTATGTTTTATGATTTTAAGAAATGGTTCAATTGTTATATAATTGTTCAGTTGACCTTGAGTCGGCAGGCCAGCTCTGGGGACCGGATGTGCGTCAGTTGCCCCAATACCAGCCGTTCCCGCTGCGTGCTCGACGCCAGCGCCACGCGGACGGCGGCGGCTGGAGGACGCCGTCGACGACCGCACACCACCGCATACACATATACCCATTTTAATTACTTAAAATATTTACTTGATTTTTGAAGCTCTGAAGAATATATTTTAATCTGTTTCGTAATTTCCCAAAATCTACTACCGCTTGGACATACTGAAAGCGTTGCAGAATGAACGGCCTGTGGCCGAATGTGAACAGATTAGATGGTGAAGTATGTATGGCGAACGTATTAAATAAAATGTCATCATAGAGTTCCGCTTCTTTTATTTTAACTATTAATATTTAATTTATTTATCTATGCTATAATACTATACTATAATAAAATTCAAAGGACCTTTTTTTGTACATTGAGTATTTTTTCAAAATATTGATGAAGGGGGCACATTAATCAAAAGATAGAACTCTAAAATATACTTTTTGGAATTACTGTTTGTCTGTCTAACTCGTATCACGTGGAACCCCGTGGACGGACTTGGTTGAAACTTGGTAAAGCTATTACTCATGTTCCGAGTTAACATTTCGGATACTTTTATTCCCAATATTACTAGTTGCAAGGTTTCTTAGGAATAGGGGTTGAAAATTTGTATGCATTTTTTTTTCAGCCCAATTGCTTGAAATTTACAACAAAGGGTCCTTATTTATATTAATGAAATATATGCTTTTCCGTTTTTTGATATTTTGTAATGTAATGAAAAGAAAAAAATCGCAAAATAATGTAAATATTCTAAAACTTTCAATACAAACTCCTGGGTGATATCGCACGTGTATGTTGTACCATGTATGTACTTTGAATTTGAAATTTACATAATTATCGTTCATGTTATATCTTCAATATAAATTCAGCGTTTGTTTATCTTATAAAGGGGAATTGAAGTTTGTACTAAAATACCTCTTAATATAGTGTTTGTTTTTGGTAATGATTTTAAATCCCAAAAAATACTTACTAAAAAATTAAACGTACTTTAATGAATGCTGGGCAGGGAATAAGTGGAACTATTTGTTACTATCTGACGATCACACAACGCGAGAATGTTCTTATACTCGGAACATAGTACATATTGGTTGACTTGACCTGCAACTGAAGCTGTTATCTGTTTGCATCTTCCGACTTGTCTGTCACCCTCGTGTGTGCCGCGCATCATTGCACGACCTATCGTTATTAATTATACTTGTTACAACCGAATGATCGCCTCCCGATCCCCGAACACCGCTGCGAGAGGACATCCCCAGCATGTATTTATTATAACTTCAAACTAATTTAGTAATTAATTTTAGGCATTGTAAATGTACTAATAATTTTTTTTACACCAACCAGTCTTTATTTGTGATCTACTGTTGTGTCCCACATAAGTTGACCGAAAACATTTAGATATTTATTTTCGGTACTGATTTCTTAAAGGTCTAATAAATTATATAGCATATTTTACATTGGCTCTCCCAATAATGAATATGAAGGAGCCAGCCAGTCAACCCACAGCGCAGAGACTGGTAAATTCACCCAGGAGCTATCTGACGCCATAAGATCATTCCTTCCTTCATAGTAAATTTGCCCTTTTTGTTCACCACGGAACGCTAATTCAAAGTCAAAACTAGTTGATGAGTCTTCGGCACTAAAAAGGCGGTTTTAGGGAAGTTAGTAAGAAACACACTACATTCACAATAATAATAATAAGGAACCTGTATGTAATAAACAAAACAATCATCACAAAATGCCATTCCTAATGTTACCTCGTCCAACCATATTGCTAAAGTACCTATTTGTTACTCGGACGACTGTGACCCTAAAGAAAATAATACGGAAGGAACGCGGCGGTGATTTCCCTATCGTTGATGTGTTTACCTCCTCGAGTCCACGTGGCGCTTGCGCGGTACCGGCCAGTGGACGTAAGCAACGGCAGACGCTCGAGCAATAACGACCGTTCGACGTCGACCGGGTGAGTGGCGACCGTCGCTGACCACCGGCACCGCCACCGTCCGCCGAGACGCTCAGTGCCGGCCGCCCGCCGCGACGAGCCGCACGCGACCCCCACACCGGCGTTACGGTTCAGGTGCTATGTCTGTCGCGTGACGAGCGATGCTCGCGGCACACATGTCGGCTGGAGAGTCGGACGCGTTCACCGTTATCAATCATGAGGAGGGAAAGGAGCCGCCGCTCCGCAACGTAAACGTGGTGAAACCGCTGCAGCGCGAGCCCGAGCGCCCCGCCGTCGTCGCCGGGGGACAGCAGACGATTCTCGACCCGAAGTTTTCCAGGGCGCTCGACTTTAAGCTCCGGCGGCTCAAGGAGAAGGAGATCCTTCAGGCCAACCTTCGGCGGCCGACGCGCTCCCGCCGTCGCGACGGAATCATCTGCGCATCGGTTCCCGACGTTAGTTCGGGAGATCGGAAGTCTCCGGGTAGAACCATCAGTCGATCGCATCCGAGGATCGATGCGGGATGCGGAATCACTCCGGCATTAGAGCGAGTGAAATTATTTTCAAAGATGGAGAGATCACCTCTGAAGGGTCGAATGCGAAAAATATCAGGATCAAACGAAATCGACAAGCCTCGATTCGTGACTACGGTAAAGAGCGGGCAGTTCCTCCTACCCCCACCAGAGGTCGCCTGCCTGCTGGGCCTCGAAACTTTGTATCCTCCTGTGGAAAGAGAAAAAATAGTATACTCGTATGCCAGCAAGCCGAAGGCGATAGCCGGGCGGTCGAAGCGTTCGATTCCGGACAGGAAGGAAGTCATCCCCAACGGTGGCATCTGCAATGAGGGGAAGAAACCCCATGTTGGAGAAGTGTTTCGCGGAGTGCGCGCGCTGGTGGCAGGAGTAGCCGGGGTGACGCGGATGCTGGAGGAGCGGGACCAACCGTTAGTTTAAATATATAATTCATTGGTATATCATGTGCGAGTAGCATTTGCCTTTACAAGCTGGACATCATCGCTCACAAAAACTGCCAAATGTGAACCAAACCTAATAATCCTAATCTCTCTCTCTCCTTCTCTCTCTATTTATTTGTTAACAGTCTTTGCTCTTTCGTCACAAAATTAAAAACTTTATTTCTTTGAAAACTCATGAGCGTAAACAATGTTAAGTCGTTTATCAAACATTCATTTACTATACAATTGATCTGAAACTTCTCCAAGAGTTCGAATCGTACAGACACTTCCAGTTCCTAATTATAGCACACAGCTTACGAAAATTCAATACAAATTATTCCACTCACATGCGGGAACGACTTATAAGCCTCCATTCAGAGCGCGTTATCGCGCGGTATCGATTGCAGGCGCGTGCCTCCCAACGGCTCGCGCTATCAGCTGCGGCTGGCGTGTAGATGAACTGGAACCAGCAGTACCAAAACCTAAAGAGACCGACCCGACTTAGACATTACAATTAACTGGATTTTCTTATGATGATAACTCATAATGAGTACTATCTGATTCCCATTCTATGATAACAATTAGTGGTACTGAAATACTTACACCCACTTAAATGAGGTCCAGTGAGATTGATCTAAATAAATTCGTTCAGTTACGATGAATAGTACCTGCTCGATGCCTAGTCCGATAGGGGTGAGTGATTTTGGTCGTCGACCGTCCGCGCGGTATTGGAGCGCCCTAGTTCGGAGTCCACGCGGCCTGCGGGGGGCGGACATACAGACCATTCGTCTACAATAACTTGATTTTGTTGCAACCGTTTTAATTATGATAATGGATCCTGTTCCCTGGTACATAGGTGATATTTTTAAATATCGGTGACCACACAATCATGTTTTGAAACATTCAATCAAAGAAGCCCACGCTAACAATTCGAGTAAGACTCAGAGTGAGAGACTAGAGTTCTCATAAAAACATTTACGCAAAAGGTTTATCACATTTTTAGACCATTTGGGTCTTTTTTCTACCGAATTAATTTTAAAGCTTACGTAAAATATTGGATAATTTAACATAATTAACACCAAACAAGAAATTAGCATACAATATTTCGCCTCGGCGTACAACATCTTGCCGTGATATGTTACCTGTGGTAGATGGTTAGGTCGGCGGAATGACTTATTACCATGGAGCATACCTTTATATTACCTACACATCACCTGGGGTGGTGCAGAGACCGACAGCCTGGCGCTTGACCCTCGCCCGTTGTTCAGCGGGGTGCCCCGCGGGCAGGGCAGCTTGGCTTAGCTGAGTATTTTTTCTATAATATTCCCCTATCCCCCTTCCTCCATCGAACGATGTGACGTACGGAAGGTCGTGTCCTCATACCGTGAATGAACATCCCGCCAGTTCGATCGACGCGGTTTTCCTCCTCATTCATTAGTGAAGGATTGGAATGACTTGCCTGAGTCGGTGTTCCTGCCTACTTAGGATGTGCGTCTTTTAAAGACAGGAATAGGCATTTACGTAGTTAGTATGATCAGGTGGAATCGATGTCAAGCATTAACCTAACTTAATCTACATAAAAATCACCTCAATATATGTACATATGGTGTTGGTATCGGTTGTTTCAGCGGCAGCATGACGACCGGCTACTCCAACGTGATGCACGACAAGCGAGTGGTCCGCGGCAGCACATTCGCCTCGCACCCGCACGCCGCGGTCAGTACGCACATACATACACACACACACACACACATACTGTAGTTAAAGTATGTGAATATTACGCTAGTTAGCAAGGCGGAATTGAAGAGTGAGGAAAAACATAACACTAATGGTCTTGATGACAGTAAGCAGGCCGTGTCGTACAGCCGTGTCGTACAGCCGTGTCGTACAGCCGTGTCGTACAGCCGTGTCGTACAGCCGTGTCGTACAGCCGCACCCCGGAGTGTGCTCGGGGTGTCGTAGACTCGGCCGACAAGGCGGTCCCACCTGGGATCACGAATGGAACAGAAGCCATTATCTACACTAATATTATGAAGAGGAAAGATTTGATTGTTTGTTTGTTTGAGTTGAATACACTCTGGAACTACAGTACCGATTTAAAAAAAAAAACCATTAGAATCTTACATTGCCTTTGATGAACATAGGCTATAATATATTTTCGAAAACCGTAGGGGTCCGGATAATAACTTCGATAATGTAACCCAACGTGGGGAAAAAAATAGCAACATTAATCCGTACATGGTGGTGGAATTGTTGACAATTAATCATGGTGATGTACTATAGTTTTATATCTAACTGTTACAGTCATGTTATAATAACTACTGAAACTTTGTTCTGGTAACTGGTTCTTCCGAAGCAAAGCGAGGGCGGTTTCTAGTCTTAGTATAAAAACATTTTTTTTTTATATATTGAAATCCAGATACGGAGATCCAAAAATTTCATGACATTTTTAATGTTTTTTTAGTAGGTAATACTTAATTCTCTCAAAGATACACATGCTATGTTCAATTTTTTTATTAATTTAACTTCCATAGACATGGATAGGTCAAAAATATGGTATATACCCCTGTGGTGGTAGTTGTCGCTCCGATACGAGAAGCAAGCCGTGACGTCGGCTCTGATCGCGTGCGCTCCGAACGCGCCGCCGCCGCGCCGCCGCCGCCGCCGCCGCCGCCGCCGCCGCCGCCGCGGTCGCTGACTATTGTTTTATTTTACACAACTTAAAAAATAGTAGGTAAAGCGGCAAACTGAGAAACTTGTCAAGTTTTAAGACAAAAATTCTTTTCGAATCATGGCCGAGATGTGAAATGGTGATTGTCTTAAAACAATAAGTGGACTGGAGAATGTACCAATGAAGAGCAAGTTTGGTTTGGACATAATAAGCGTTATCAAGACAAGAAAGCGCTCATGCACTACTGGATGCAGGTTGATGTGTGAGGTAACGACGAGCCCAGGTATCATTTATTCAGCTATGATTGCAGCTACATCGGAAGCGCTCGAGGTCACATTGATTGGCAGGCCATTGTGCTGCCGCGGCCCTCGGCTCCTCGCCACGTCACTACCAATCACCACCAGTGCAACTTCTCGAAACTGCTCCATAACTCATACAACCCATTAACGTACGACAACATTGTCCACGAGTTAAAAAAACGGAAGTTGTGCTGACGTCACAAAGCGCGTTCTTAAGGTGTAAGGGAAGCTCCACGATAGTATATTTGATTTTAATATATGTATATGTAAGACAAAAATGTTAGCTTCGTTTCACTATCAGTACATGCTGATAATAAATTCTGACAGCAAAGTAAAGTCCCATTGTTATTGTATAGAAATTCTAAAAATGATCAATTGATATTTTGCTCCAACAAAGGTTCAGCTTCAAAATAGCTGACTGCACTGATTTTTAAATTATTGAAAGAATTTCGGCATTATAGCAGCATTGTGACAACATTGTGGCAACATTGTGGCAACACTGTGGCGCCATTGTGGCATCTACTTCTGTCCGAATTGCTTCCGAAAACCCAGTAAGCATAAAAAATACACAATATTTTTCGAAATAAGAAGTCCATTGCTAACAAACAAAACATTCCATTTTACAATGTTTGTGTAGATTTATGTAGATAGTACAAAAATATAGCAACTGTATGCTGAGCCGACGATCCACGGCGACGACAGGTGCAACAGAGAGCCACACGAGCCAGTGTAGCACGACGTGTAGTTTACACATATAGAAGCATAACGAGCAGAACTGGGTTGGTGAGTGGCGGCATGCGGGCTGCAATCGATACCGCTGTCGCTGAGCACGCGGCCACGCTGGCCCAGTGCCGGCCGGCCAACGCCGCCCGGTACTGTTAAGGAAAACAGTAAAAAAATACTTAATTAGCACGTAATAGTAGAAGGTATTAATTAAAGGGTTAATAAATGAACTTAAAACAAAAATCATTAAATGTTATATAAGTTGCACTTGTTGAGTGGCGGTCATTATTGTGGTCACATTCACTTATATGGGTGGCGCATCAGAACGCTGTTATGAGATATCGCTAAATAAGTCTCATATCTATGCTAGCTTTGACCTGCGACTTGCTTCGCGTGAAGTAATTTGCTAATAACATATTTTATTCCGAATCCGATCAACATTTCAAAAAAGTTAAAAAAAAACATTATACATTCATCTCTTATCATCTGCTTAAATCGAACGTTTCATTTTGTCTGACAGACAAAGACATACATACATGTAGGTACAAGTGTAACACGCATTAACACACACCAGTACGCACGCACTCTGCACAATGACTAAGTTCCTTGCAAATTTTCGGCCCATTGAATCCATCGGCCCTCTGAAGAATTCGTTGGAGCCAGAAGTTTCTAATTAATACATAGTATCGAGTTACATTTAGGACGGGGTCTTTTTATTACATTTATTGTTAATCTGATTCAAATTTCTGTTCCAAATAAAAAAAAACATAGTTGGACCGAAGTGAAGCGAGGACAGGCGCTAGTTTACAGCAAAATCGATGCGGAAGCGCCTCGGCCTCAAATAACAAGTCAGTGAAATCAATTAGACGTAATAGCTCATTCCAGTCGTGAACAAATTGCTGCCATTGAAGAATAACTCATCCATATCCTATCGTGAACCTTATTCCGTGGCCAGAGAGCTCGAACTCCAGTACACTCGTACAGCGGAGCTAGTGCACTCTGACGACGTGCAGGCCTAGTAATTTAGCTTTTGTTTACACACCCTATGACATTTTACAGGCAATTATACTATTAGTTTTCCGAATGAACACTTTCGTATTCTATTTTGGTGATTTATTCCAAAATGATTAAATAGCTTTTTTGAAAACAAAACAAGTGAAAGTCGGCCGCAAACAACAAGGACTCCGGAGCCCCGTGGGAGCTCGAAGATAATTCCAAGGTTGCAGAGGGTCCGACGTTCCTCGTATCATTTGTCCTATTGTTTAGTGCCACGTGATAGTTGCGGGGCCCCTCTGTGCGCCGGCAACATATCTTGGCTCTTGCTTGTTTTTCTTTTTGTCTACTGCATAAGGTGTAGTTCAGCGGGGGTGTTTACTCGCACCGACCTAGAACTTACGTCAACTTCCCGCGTCTACGTCATAAGGTGATAATTCCTTCACAACTAAAATAGTATAATCAACGACTTTTACCAAAATCACCACTCACCATCCGATGTTTGCATGTTTGAATTTCCTTGACGCCCTAACTGGTTAAGATAAAACTTGGCACACAGATGAAACTGAAAGTGAACATAAATAGATTTTATGTCGATTTTAGTTTGTACGTTTTATTTTGAACGAATTAAGATGAGACTTGGTACAAGGATATTATATGTATATGCCGCGGGCAGAAACTACTCGGGAATAAATTACATGCTTTGTGCTTCTTTCAGCTTATGCGTTATAACAGAAAACAGAGAGGGATAGAAATATAAACAAACACAAAATTAATAATAGCTAATCAAATGAATACGTGTATGGTCTAATATTTTTATAGGGATATTTTTAAGTGTAAGTATATAAAATAACTTATCACCTATCTATTTATGTTCAACAATTAAACTTTTTTTTACATCTAATAAAGTATTGTACTGCAAATGAAATAATTGTTTATCAAAACTAGATATATGTAGAATTTTCAAACATACATCAACAGCCTTCAATATATTTTTCTTAAACGCGCACCTAAAAGTACCTTGATTTACAAAAAATAGTATTTATAGGCCAAAAAACTGATTTTACATGAAACGGACCCGGCCGGGCGGCCGATACCCGCGGGCTACTTACTATGGTAACAAAACAACTAGTTTTGCAACATATTTTCTATTTTGTATTTCAAAATTAGCTCAACAAATAAATCTTATTAGGTTAGGTTGGGTTTTGATAAAATATCATAAAAAAACTTAACATTTAAATAAATAGAGTTGCGTCATGTGCTGTAATTATTGACAATCACATTAGTGTGAGTTGCCAATTTTGGTGTACAATCAGTATTTTTTATTGAAAAAAGGGATTTTTAATGTTAAAATACCGAATTTTTTTTTGTTAATTAAAAACCACCCATTTCGATATATGTACATACTAAGTGAGGGGACGAAGACTGATTTAAGTAAAATCTGCTACAATAGCCATGCCGTATTTCTATTACGACAGCGGTTAATTAGTAATTGTCAGCTATGGTGTTTGAAAGGTTATCAAAGCATAATTTGAATAATTATTAATTAGTATGATGATAGCTATTGAGATCTGATGACATGGAGTGATGTGATTGTGTTGCAGGGCGACGGGGCGGAGAGTGCGGCGGCGCGCGCGGCGCGGACCCGGCGGCGGGCGCTGGCCCGGCGCGCGGCGCTGGCCCGGCTGCGGCCCGCCTCCCCGCCGCCCGCGCCCGGCCGCCGACACCTGCCCGTGCAGACCGAATACTACCTCGAGGAGGTACGCACTCCCGTACTGCTCGACTCGTAAT
>DWJZ01007138.1:0-12380 GCA_018249125.1 Asbolis capucinus
TAGCTACACGACGATCTTGCGATATATTCAATAATATTATAATTCAAAAAGTATAATTCATTAATAAATAACATTAAAATTCCTTATCAAAATATTGAATTTTATTTCTGCCGTTTGAATTTAACAAGTTTCACTTCACATATGAGCACATAGTACATACACTTTTTTTAATTCTTTTAAAAAGCCTATGTCGTTATAAAAATACAACTACGATATAGTTTTTTCAATTGTATCTTCTTTATCTTTAGATATAACTTTAATTAGGTTATACGTTACAGTTATTTCCGCAGTATTTCCAGGTCAGAGTATCGTTGGCGTCTCTTCAATTCTTTCTACCCTTAGTTTGCCAGGATAAGATATTCCTGCTGCAGATGTATTGTGTTCTAAGTTTTTTTACTATTTTTATTGATATAGAAGTAAATAGATGAGAGATATTGTCTCTTGGCCTGGTTTTTTTTACATATTAAAAAATAATGCTAGACTCTCACCTGATAGTAAGCGGTGACATAGTCGTAGATGGTTTTTTTAATTGAAATAAGTCAGCGTTTGACTACAAGACCACCTGATGGTACGAGTAAGTGGCGACGAAGTCCTTGATGGTAAACTGTCTTAATAAAAACCTATTCACTCGACTTGAAGATTTTTACGAGTGCGTTATTATCAAATGGGGATACCGACGCGGGCAACTTATTCTATTCCTTGGCAGAAGGAAAAAAGGATGGTAAATCGCCTTAGAAGTAGCCAATCACTCTTGTCGGGAAGACAACTACATTGATCATTGTCCCCTGTACTAATCTACTGTGTAGTTAAGTAAAAATAAGTTTAGGTCAAAGTAATCGTCTTTTTTATGGATGTTTAGTGCTCAATATCTATGGTGGTATTTTTAACATATTATATAGTTATATTCGAGTTCCACAGTAATTTCTTTTTCACATAATTACAATCAAGCTATGTTTTTGAGTAGCTTCAGTTGGATGAGACATCCAAATATTTTACTTACATAAATTCTCGATTGAATTGAAATGAATTTATTTCGTCTCAGGAACCAAAAAAGCTCATTTAACGAAAGTAAAAAATTCACAATAAAAAGTCCCTCTATCAAATATGAAAACAATATATAAAGTATTATATTATATATCGTATTATGATAATGTTATATTAAAAAAACAAATCTATGATAGTGCTAGCTAATAAAAATAGTAGTGAAACAGACTCGATGGTATCTTAGCAAATTATCACACAATTAGTAGGATTTGCTGTACAATGTGACTTATTTAAAATTCATCGTGTAATGTGACGCCCATGTGGTATCTATAAAACCTTTACAAAAACTATAATATCGAACGCGGTCGAAGAAAATTTACTATTTACGAAAGAAAATGTTTCCTCACGCCGCTGGCAGGTGTGTTCCCAACCAACGATATGAAAATATTGCCTTCGTGCGAAATGGGTCGGAGAACGTTAAATTGAAACCTTTCTACCCAGTTTCCTTTAGATATTAGCTAATTTGAAAGTTCCATTTAACAAGTTGGAACTGGAAACGAAATATTATTAATTTCGTGTCGCGGAGCAAGGAATTACTGTGTATATGTGTAAAAGTTTATTTTTTTTAATTATTAGTAGACTCTTGGTCCATTTTAAAATGATTCGAAAGCCCATAATGTTGTAGATAAGGTTAATCTTAACATTTGAAAAGGAGATAAGTGCGAGTCGGGCCAGGCGGATGATTGGATTCCGTAGTTGAAATAAATTGTTATCCTGTAGTCAACAAACTGGAAAAAAATTGTAAATGAATCCCTAATCACGAAACCGTCCAAGTTCCATAATGACTTTAAAAATCTATCCAATTATACTCCACATGATGCAGTATACGAGAAAAAATCATCCCCACATTACTTATAGAGGAAGTACCCGCAAAAATCAATAAATTTTAAATAGCTGTTGTAATTGTTGGCGCTGGTCTCTCTTCAAACTGAATACGATACTCCAGCAACCTGTACCAATGGGATTGTTAAATTTGTATTGGGTACAATCTCTTCATGGCCCACTACAGAGCACGGTCCTGTCCTCAGAGAGTCAGGCCAACATCAGGCAAGAGACAGGCCTGGTTTTTTGTGTGTTAACGAGGGAGAAATCTTCTAAAGATACCCAAACCCAGAGATTCGTCTTGTAGGATAATCCAGCGCATATGGGTAGGCATCAGGACCTCAAACTAACGCTGCTCCCATGGGGATAAATTCGCATATCCTCGCCAAATACAACTCCCGCACTATGGCGTATGCGCTAGAGTACAAATGCACATGGCAAGACTGTAAGGGTTTAAATTTCTACAGAACCTTAAAAAGGGTATCAATCGCTCACCTTCCTTTACCATACTCCAGGGTCTACTTCCTCGGCCTACTAAGCGGTCGTTTATGCTAATACCTCCCAGAGGGAACGATTGGGTGTATTTATAGCTTTCTGGGGCTATGAGGTTATTCTCTGATTTTGGGGTGATTGTAAAGAAATGTAACGTAAATTTACATTACCAGCGGTAGAGGAAAAGTGTCAATATTGGTAGGAGGCTGTTTACTCTGCTATGGCAAAGGTAAAACCTTTTTTTACATTCTATATAGTGCTAGAATAATATTCTATCATAAGCATGCAAGATCTAAGAATGGCAAGGCATGCTAATTTAGTAATATACATGTTGATTGGTTTTACCAATACTCTTTTAGTAACTCTAGTAAAGTGCTGTTACTACACCATGGGCGTCTTGAGGGTAGCAGGAGGCAGCTGTCTTACCTGGAATGTGGCGAGTGTAACATTACTGTGTTGTGTGGCTGTTCCGCTGGTCGCTCCAAATCTCTCCTCAAGGAGAGGGGCTAGAGAGCGTGCCATGCCGAGGCCGCTGTGGTAGCGGCTGCGGCGCCGGGGCAGTGGAGCGAGAATAGCACACAGTCCCAGCACCAAAGCGGTAGGCGTCGACACCGTGTGTGTTGTGTTGTGTCGTGTCCTGTCGTGTCGTATCGTATAGTGTGGTGTCGTCGTGTCGTGTTTTTTTATAATTTTTAAATTTTATATTTAATTTTCATTTTTTTATTATTATTTTTTTATTACATGCATACTTATAACTGAAATATTTGTAATGATAATTTTATTTAAAAAATGACTATTAATATTACGTAGTAGAATAAGTATGTACAAAATAAAATACAAAAAATGCACCGCTAAACTGAGAGAGATGCGCTGTGTTCGGGATCGTTCAGAATGGGTTTATTAAAAACACTAAGACTATTACAATAGTTTTCATAAAAGTGAAAAATTACCATCTATAATTACATGGTAGTTAAATTCTAATCACATAATGATCATTTTAATAAGTGTTACTTCAGTTGTAGGTGTCAAACCACTGTACTCGGTGCAAATTCAATCTGGAATGTTTAATAACAAACCGTTGCCTAACAACCTGTAACAAACAGGAATTAAACTTTTTATTATTTTATCAATTAACTCTTTTGTACCATTCTATTTTTATAATACTTTTAATAGTAACGCATAATATTTGCTTGGTGACAAATGCATAATCGAATTAAAACGCAAATCAATTAATTATAAAAGTATTAAAAAAATACTTCAATAGGTTGAAAGGTTGTCAACTCCTACATTAAATTGGGGATGAAAGAGTAAGAATTTGCGAATGATGTTTTGTGTTGTATAATTTATAGTTTGTACTTGTTCTTTAATCAATACAAAGTTTATTACAATACTTTTCGTATTACTTAAAAACTACTATAAATAATTTCAATCAATGTGATATCATGAATAAGCATGTACATATGGCAGCATATGGAAGGTTTTTACAAAATCTATACAGGAGAATAGTACAATAAACTGAGGAAGATCCTCTATGTCACAGCTCTGATCTTGGCCTCCACCAGCAGCAACACCTGTAGGTCACACTGTCGTATGCTCGTGAAGTACTACTGGCTCCTTGTACTTGGCATATGTCTGAAAACGAATGGAGAAACATTAATAAAAATGTACATTAAATTTTAAATAATAGGTGAGCGATTATTTTGTAAAAATAATTATACAAAATACGATTTCATGAAAAATTGAAATGAATTTTTAAGACTTATCAGATTAAAAATGGCTCAATCCCCTAGGAGGACGGTAGATACGAGAAACATGGTGATTCTGATGTAGCAGTTATTGGCCACCAACTGTAACATTATTAAGGTTTATTCAAATATTCGAAAACAACCTTTAACACGAAGAAATATAGTAAAATCTTAAAAATTTCAGCTGCGTAATGTAAGAAGAAGTGGGTGTAATTACGCTTACAAAATATGACCCGAACACTTAATAAATTAATATTCAAATATATCGAAGACTTGATAACCTACTCCACACATTCACGAGCATGCACTGCAAGTGCGTCAAGGATACTCATCAGCTTAGTGGCATACCATGCAACAGCATCTGCGCGTAGTGCGCTCTTCCCCTGGTAGAGCAGCCCCAGCGTGAGCAGCGCGGCCACCAGGATGTTCTGCTGGATGTCCAGCTTGATGTAGGCGGCATCAGCGAATCCAGGGGGATGCTTATCAACTTGGTCGCTTTGACATCCATTGTGCCTGGAACATCAATGTTACATGCGTTAGTGTATTGTTCAATTATATTTTTAATACATTAAAAATTAAAATTAATTTAAATATAGATTTATAAAGTAATTAAAATGAATTTAAAAAGGTATAATGTAATTTGTTTTAGATTTATTTGAACGTAATGGAGTTTAGTTATGAGGTTTTCCACTAGATGGCGGTACGGCTGTGTGAGCTTATCTCAGTTTACCCTTATCTAATTTGGTAGTAATACGAAACAACTATTGACTAAAACCTACTAAAAGCGAACATAAAAATACTTTCACACGTATACTTTTAAGGAGCAGTTATCTGGAAGGCAATTTACGAGCAAATTCCTTTTATTACATAAGTTTGGTAGTAAAAACTGTGTAAAGGCATAGTTTGGGAATATATTTTGTTAGCACATAAGAGGGTAGGTAAACGAGATTGAAGTAAAATTATGTGGTAGCGAGATAGCTATTGATGATGAGGTGGTATTTTAGCAAGTTGTTCTTTTATTAACTAGGGTCTTCCCGTATATTCGCGTTGTATGCTATTAAAAAGTAAACAATCTATATTTGTGCCAAATTTCGTTCGGATCCGTTCAGTTTTTGCGTGAAGTAGTAACAAATATTCATTGTTTATTTTAGAAAAACGGACACCATATTTTTCTGTACAAAATGTCATTTCCATTTTTGAACTAGCGTTGAAAGCTATCAGCATTTGTCTCAAGGTTCAAGTCCAAATGCTATCAAGCCAAAATGTGCCACTGTCAACACTGAACGTGGCCTCAATAGATGGCCTTTATTTCCCATTGATCATACCCTCAACCTACATGGGCAGAACACATATTTCGCCATTTTCATACAGAAAAAAGAAATCCACGTACCAGTTATACCTACGTAGTAATTCTACTCAATCGATCCTGTTCCTTTATTAAAAGATTTTCCTTTTCCTTTCAATTTAGGGCGAATTGAGTGATAAGGCGCCCGCGGGCCTCCCGTCGCTTTGTACTTCCTGCCGCTTGTAGCTCTTCTGGACAAAACACCTGTCGAAAAAACGCCCGCCTGATAACAATGAAGAAAAGGTACTTCAAAATATTAAAGAGATTGCGGGCGAAAATCTTAGCGCCCGGACGTGAGGGCATAAAACGATGCCCTTATCAAGAAACCAGTTTAAGGAAACCTTTGAAATTTAGAAGATTCTTCATGATTATAGGTCTATTTATATCTGACATCGGCCCCCGTTCTTAAGCGCTCTTCAAGTTCATTATTCTAATTGCTTTTTCATACAGAACGGTTTACTCTTTCGAGTGTCATCGAGTTTCGTAGAAACGTGGAAATTAAATTATTTTCCGCTCGTCACGGATGTTTTGACGAGATTATTAAGAGATAACGGTCTCCTGGTGCTTAAAACATTTCGATTTTAATATATCCTCTTTCATATTTTAATGATGACGAGTGTACTTCCCGAAGATCTTATCTTGTTTCATGCCTGTTTATTTAATGATTGTAAATAGAGGCCCGATGTAATGTTAATTGCTAGTAATTTTTGATTGTCTTGGAAATAAATTAAATCTCTCCTTGGCTTACATGCGCACCGAAAAAGAATGCGTCGAGATTTTGTTTTAATAATTCTACCAACCACGCTCGATTGCTTAGCTTAACTTCATTCACAGGTGAGATCTCCCGCATGGCGAGGTGTACTGGAGAGCAAGCGCGCTTTGTAGAAAGAGAAAGGACTACCCTCCGGAGATTCACGGGAGGGAGCTGGTGAATGCTCATGCATACCAGCACAGCCGGCTTTGTTGGTTATGTGGGACTCACGTTAGACCTAAGTGCCTACCCACTAAACACCACCTGAAGTTGGCCTTGGCCGTACGGCTTCGCTTCATCGGATTCGACCTCGCTTGGAGGCGCAAGCTTCGATTGTTCATGGTCGGAGCTTATACTATATGTATATGCTAACGATGTAGAAAATTTCAATAGCGTGATTCAGTTTACTACTGGTGTCATCGTGTGACGTGTGCGATAGCTACAAATCTTGCCTATAGAGTATATATTTCTAATATCAATATTACTACTACTACTTATTATTTATATAATATTTTAATATTTATTTTATTTAGTGTTATTTTAGCACTACCATCAGCTTTTTCCATACCCACCAAGGGTTGACATGAGGCATTATGTACCTTTTGTTGGTTTTTTATTAAGAGGTGACATAAGTATAAATGTATAAATTTAATATTTGCTTAATATTATAAAAATGTTATAAATTTTTTCTTTACATTCATTTTGCTGTTCCATGGTAGTACAGCTACAATTCATCAGGCACGCCAGGACTGTTTGAATAAGGCTTACTGTGCAATTGCTCTGCTGTATACGAACGAATGAATGATATGAATGACATAGTCGAGAATGATTTTATTACTCTCTTGTATAGCTTTTGCCCGGATTAAAAGTGTATAATTCTTTAAAACAATACGTAACATTAATATATTTTTTAAATTAACGATTGCAATTTGTAATAATAACGGATTAATGACGGAATTTAATGACGGTCTACTATGTCATTAATAAAAGTGAATAATAATCCTTTATATCATTAAAAAACCTGCTATAAATGACTTTATGAAAAACTATCAAGACTGCAGAATCCCCGTGATGTCTTCCATCACCGTAGCAAGTGGTAACCAACATTTGATATGCACATAGCTTTGAAAATTACAGGTGTGTGCCGCAGGATTTGAACCCAGGTCTTCCCATCTGATAGACCAACGTACAAACCAGGCTATCGCTGTTTTTGTAAGATTAAACGTACAAGACATACAAGACCTGGCTACAAACTACAACGAAGACTGAACACTATAATTGAAGACTGAAGACTGAAAACTATGACTGAATATGTATATCTCAAATATATATATACATACATATATGTATGTATGTATATGAATGAAAAATTCTATGCTCGCTATTTGGTTACTGCTGTGAATCAGTTTGCAATCTGTACGAAACAAATACATATGTATATGTGACGTCACGTTTGAACGAATGAACGAAAGATGTTATGTTTGCTGAACAAATTAAATGTTTTCGTATTTCGAATTTATGCGTTGAAAGCTGCGAGGCAAAGGTTTGACATGTGTTCGTTACTTGAATGACCTGGATTCAAATCCTTTAAATTTATGTTCTACATTCTGACAGACCGGTTGGTCGAGTAGTTAGTGTACCTGACTGCTACACCAATGGTCTTGGGTTCGATTTCCACCCAGATCAAACTTTTTTGTTATGAGCAGGAATATTTGTTTTGTGAGTCTGGGGCTAAATATAAGTATACGTTTAAAAGTATATATATGTATGTTTATCAGTTGTCTGATCAAGCAATACAAGCTAATGCTTTGTTTGGGGTCAGATAGCCGTGTGTGACTCCAAAGATATTTATTATTCTTTGTTTAAAATACATTTTTTTTCATTGTAAAAAACAATATATTTCACAACAATCCTTTTTGACGTAATATGCAGGCAAACGAGCGTCTGGTCGTTATCTGATGGACATTAATAACGCCAGACTAGGTTCTTACTAACGTTGTCTGCCAGGAAGGGAGTAATACACAGGGTAGAGTCAAAAACATGGGAAGCGGTACTTTGCTAAAACAACTGGGATCAATAACGACAGCAACTGATCCCAGATCCATCAGTAGAAAAGGGATGAAACGCCTTTAAAAGTCTTACAAACAACACGTGAGAGAATGAAAGCGTTAAGCCCAACAGACGTTTTAGAACAGTGCGCCGGTGTTGTAAGGCGCACGTGGAGCGACGCTACCAAAATGCCATTACTGCAAGAAAATGTTCGGTACAGTCTTCTTCAGTGCTTTAAAAGTTTTTATGAAACAATAAATAATGTCTATATAGTATACTATACTTGGTGCAACTTCGATCCGGAATATACATATATATGTAAACAAACTATAAAAAATCTTTTGTAGGGTTTTCACCAACTTACCTAAAATAAGTTTTTTTCACTAACCTATTCATTATATTTTTGAAAATTAGTTATTAATTTAGGTATTGATCAAAGTATAAATAAGTATATTTATACGAGTCACAAAAAAAATTACAACACAGAAAATCATTCACAAATGTATTCTCTGATATCTTTAATTTCATGAAAGAGTTAACAACCTTTCAACCTATTGAAATATTTTGTTTTATAATTTATTAATTTTCGTTTCAATACACTTTATATATTTGTCACCAAGCATATAGCAAGAGTTAAAAATTTAATGTTTTTAAAATGTAATGGTTCAAATGAGTTAACAACTGATTAAACAAAAAGTTTAACTCACCTGTTTGTCACAGGTTGCTAGGCAACGGTATGTTATTAAACATTCCAGATCGAATTAACACCGAATATAGCATCAGCCCGCAACATTGCCCGCAAGGTGTGTTGATAAAAACAGTAGCTTATATTATTCCAGACTATAATTTATCTGTGTGAAATTTCATTAAAATCTGTTGAGTAGTTTTTGCGTGAAAGAGTACATACATATGTTCACAAACATTTGCAATTAAAATATTAGTAAAATGTAGCCTTAAATAACTTTCAAAACCCTGTAGTGTGACTTGTTATGACTATCTGCAGCCAGTAGTCGAAAACAGGATCAAATAACTTTACAAACTGAAAACAACTTTACTGATTTAACTACAAGAACTAAATTACTAAAACAACCCCTTTCCGAACTCATAAAATAAGCGAACTAAACATTATCGCTACAATTATGATTTTAAGGAACATCCAGTTATTTAATTTGAAACTTATTCTTATAGATATAAGATTGAAAATGCGTTGTAGTAGTGGAATTAAGAGGCATCTAGTAATATTTTGGATGTTATGACAAGTGTTGATAATTTATTTTCTATTTTCGCGTTTCCTTCGCTTCGTTTCACTCCTCGGTTGTTTAGAGCTTCATATATTTATCTTAATACCGTTCATTCTTTTACGCATTCCATTTTACGCATGTCATGTTGAGGAAGATAATATTTTTTTGGTGCTGAAGTTTCTATTTGGAATAATGCGGTAAATCAGTTGGAACGTAACGAAAAAGTAATGCTGTGACTGGCTAGGTTTGACCTATAAATGGCTCACTATTGATGTGCCTCATTACTGAGGAGGCGTAGAGTGTAATCAACTGTTCTCTGGTGCAATGGTGGAGGAATAAATGGCCAAGCAAAGTATCGAAAATTTTTATGCCGCTCGAAGGCGTGTCACAAGACTCAGGTAGTGACGACAACGACCGGGTTCGACTTAAAGTGCCGTCCGAAGTAAAGAAATGTTTAAGGTTTTTTTTGTCACTAGCAGTCACATATCCACTTTCTGACTGCGCCCGTATTGCTTAACTCCGCTCATCATCAGGTTATGAGCGCCTCAAAGTTGCAAATATTTAATCTGCAACAAATTATTTTGTTACATCGATTGTCAAATTCTATTGAAAGAGATTTTGCATTGTATCTTTTCAGTACCTAATCCCGCGGGTTTCCCGGGATTAAGGTAAAGGGCTCAAATCAATAGCGCCCCAACAATACCCGCGACCTTCCCTCCTGATAAATTGCCGCCATTGTCGCTGAGCTCATTCTTTGAGGAGACCCGATATTTATAAAAATATATTTTAGGTTTTTGCTTGTACATTATTCGTAGGTAAATTCCAAATAATTATATGTAATAGTCTTTACGTCGAGAGTAGTTGGTCGTGTCAAAAGAGAGTAGATTTGAAAAATCTTAGCAATTTTTCCGTACTTAGGTGATAGAAATGTTCTTAATACTTCCTTATTTATTTGATTTACAGTACGAAACGCACACAAAACAGGTTAATATTCCTCATCAAAATCTGTACCATTTTACAATTCGTAAATAAATTAATAGAAACAAAAAAAACGATTCTTGTTCAATTGTCGGTTTTTTTAAATAAATATGTATGTATGACTACAAGAAATAAAAGGCATATATTTTATTATTAATACGATAAAAGCAGTGTTTCCGTTTTCCTTTGACAAGTAAGCACTGACTTTTCAAACCCCGGGATCCCGCGGGATTACGGTGAATGACCTTTAGTCAATAGAGTCTGAACAATAACCCGTGACGTTCCACGTTATAAATTGATTCCCTTGTCGTTCGTTTGCTCGCTCATTCTTAGTTTCGTTCATTGCTTCGTTCACAGAATGCGATTGTTGGATTGTTGTGGATTGCTTGCTGAACATTTAATCAGGAATATTTTAATTAATTTATTTATTCTTTATCGAACCATATTTAAAGGTAATGGAACAAAAGGCGTAGTTAATACTAAAACTTAATTTTATTCATGTGAATGAAAAAATTATTGAAAAACGAGTGACCTGCCTGTCCAGCGCATTGGTAGCTAAGGTCAGAGAGAAGACTTTAATTGGATTTTATGTTTCTTTTAAAATTGTGAATATACTAGTACAGTACTTCAGGAATCAAATTGGTCGACGTTTTCTGAAATTAGTTGATACAGAGGAATAGATATAGGCCTTTTGTTGATTTGCACCACTGTGAACTGGTGACACATTAGAATTCAGCGGATGCCCGCTGTCTTCTATAATCCACCTGGCCAGGTGGCTACCCTGGGCTCCTTTACCCGAGACGCGGTCTTTATTCAAGGGCCTCTTTTCCCCAGAGTTTATCGGTCCTTTGAACGTGTAACCCTTTGCTACTGCTGCTTGATTCTCTGATTAAATTTGTGTATCTTCTTCTTTCATGGTTCTCATCATTCCTGACTCGATCTCTTAGAGAAATACGCGTCGCCTTTACATAGCTAGCTACGGTAGAGTGTTAGTTACCCTTGGGGAACGCTAGAACAATTATTCTTCGCGGCAATCCACAGCAGCAGGACTACAAAGGATCGATTGCTACAAGACATTTCGCCGCTCTGGGGATGATTATTTTATAACGGAAGGAACAATAGACAGAATCCAACGTGCGTGGCGCTGATCTTTGATATTTCTTAGTATTTGCGAGTATATCAGTATTGTACTGACTATAGATTTTTGTGACTCATACTTTCGGCGCCAATAATTGGTTATTTAGAATATAAGCAAGGTATTACTCTATGTAACGGGTACTCATAGAATTTAGCCGGGACCATGAGTCACGCAACTGGCTGGAAATATCACGAAAAACATATATATTTATCGTGAATACTAATTTATCTGTGTCACGGAGAGATTAGACAACGCAAATGTCATATACGCCTCTCTCTCTCCTCTTCAGTTTTACTTCATTACGAATTTAAAATCATAAAGAAGATATATCTCAAGATATTATCATTGTATTATTATTATTGTATGTATTTAGAAAAAATGAGCTGAGGAATTTCTTTCGCCGTTTCCTCTCTTCTTTATTATGACATCTTTTCGAAACGGTAGTAGATTCCAAAAAACATGCGTTCATAAGTGTATTGAAAATACCTACATGAAATAAATAATTCGACTTTGACTTTGATCTTCGCCAATCCACACTGGAGCAGCGTGGTGATGCTCGAGCATCACCTCCTCGAGACCCTAGAACCAGCGTGCAGTAGTTGTCCACAAAAAGGTTGAATAATATCCCAAGATATATCTAAAATTTTTATAGTACAGTTGAGACCCCGGTTTGCAGCGCCAGGATTCAAAATGTAACATAGTATACAGCCTTGGCCAAAAGTATTAGGCACCCCCAATAAAGTTACCATACAGCTGTGCTGTTTAAACAATAATT
>DWJZ01007139.1:0-12379 GCA_018249125.1 Asbolis capucinus
CAATTTAATTTTAATGGATTGATAAGACGCAGCCTGTGTGTTATTCTAGATTATAATCTATCCCTGAGCCAAGTTTTATGCTGATCGGTAGAGTAATTTTTGCATGATGGAGTGACACATACATCTGTCTACCCATACATCCATCCTCACAAACTTTTGCATTTAAAATATTAGTAGAACATGAAAATAAATGTGATATTAAGACACCGAAACCTTATTTTATACGAACGATATTTATTGCGCACATTATAAGGCAGCGCCTTTTTCATGAAACTTCAGTGGGGCTTACCATGGCAACGGCAGTAGGTCACAGGTTTAGGTCAAACGATTTATAAGTCAACAATCAACTGAATTCCTACAGTAGTTATTGATAATTACTGTGAAATACACCTATATTTACACTACTAAACATAAATAACGTACGTCGAAACTCATAATAATTACACAAAATAGTGTAGATGCAAAAATAATATAGATTATCGTGATATTTAAAAAGTCACTGAAGGGTGTAAGGGCTAAAATAGTAGGCACCTATGTCTATGACATGCAATAGTATTAGGACTTTTCCTCGCTCATGAAATCAGTAGGCTACACGCGGCAGTGCTCGCCGTGGTTTGTCGCTGTACGCTAGGTCACGCAAGTCAAAGGAAACTGTTCGCCTCAAACTTAGTTAGAAACGTAACTAATACATAAAAAACTTGGCTTCAGAATGTGTCATCAATTCTAAAGAGATTTTCAGATTTTTAAGATCATTAAAAACGTAATTGGATTTTGTGCAGCCTGAAGACGTTACACAATGATCATACATTTAAATCATGCAGTGCTGTGAATCCTCTCGATATTTTGTGATAAAAGTGTCGAATGAAGTGAGCGAAATGGACGCGTATAATGGCCAAGTCGTTGATATTGCCGCCTTTGCCGCAGCCGCGTCGGTTTCCTTTGCATCTTCACCCATACCGCATCAAAAGGTGTGATTATTAGTCATAATTACGACGTGTATTTTTGCAGTTTTCCTATATTTTGTAATATAAAGATGTGATTTAGATTTAAATGTGGTTTCTATGATGAAAAGATGGTTCAGAAGAAAAAAATAAGTAGTATTCATTATTAAAATAAAATGAAGACAAAAATCCACATCCAAAATCTATACATATTTGTGTGTCAAAGTTTTTATTTTTTAATTTATTAAACAATTATTGCAGGCGTCACCGCTGCCCACACAACGATGTCCCGGAGCCATTGTTCGATGTGGAGCACACAACGAGTGTGGTCTCCGCGTACAAACAAGATTACGACGAAAAACACGTCAGTCGTACCACTGCTGTTTACCACGAAGATCATCTTCGCCTCGAAGGCGAGTTTCAAGAGCCCGAACGGCCTCGTTGGCAGCCTGTTGAACGGCCTAAAGCCACAAAGCCAGAAGATAACCTTAAGCCTGAAGGTGACTTCGAAAGAAGACAACCTGAAGAATGGCGTCCTGGTGACAGAGCACCCGTTCGCCGTCCAGAAGATAATTTAAAGCCAGAAGGAGAATTTGCAAAACGTAAACCTGAGGAATGGCAACCGGGTGACAGAGCTCCTGTTCGGCGACCAGACGACAATCTGAAACCCGAAGGAGAGTTTACTACTCCTGAAAAACAGCAGTGGCAACCTGCAGAACGTCAAAAACCTAAAAAGCCAGAAGATAATTTACGACCAGAAGGTGAATTCGAAAAGCGAAGGCCAGAAGAATGGCGACCAGGCGATAGGGCTCCAGTGCGCCGACCAGAAGATAATCTTAGACCAGAAGGCGATTTCGAAAAACGACGTCCGGAAGAGTGGCAACCTGGGGATCGCGCACCTGTACGTCGCCCTAATGACAATCTTAGACCAGAAGGAGAATTCACTTCACCTGAAAAGGAGCCTTGGCGTCCAGCAGAGAGACAAAAACCCAAGAAACCAGAAGATAACTTACGACCAGAAGGAGAATTCGAAAAGCGAAAACCAGAAGAATGGAAACCAGGTGACAGGGCCCCTGTGCGACGTCCAGAAGATAATCTTAAGCCAGAAGGAGATTTTGATGACCGAAAACCTGAAGCTTGGAGGCCAGGTGAAAGAGCTCCAGTTCGTCGGCCAGTGGATAATTTGAAACCCGAAGGTGAATTTGAAAAGCGAAGGCCAGAGGAATGGCAGCCTGGCGATCGAGCCCCTGTGCGTCGCCCTGATGATAATCTTAGACCAGAAGGTGAATTCACTACACCTGAAAAGGAACCGTGGCGTCCAGCGGAAAGACAGAAACCTAAAAAACCCGAGGATAACTTACGTCCAGAAGGTGAGTTCGAAAAACGAAGACCAGAAGAATGGAGACCAGGTGATAGAGCTCCTGTCCGCCGACCAGAAGATAATTTGAAACCTGAAGGCGAGTTCGCTCAACGACGTCCAGAAGAATGGCGACCAGGTGATCGAGCCCCAGTGCATCGCCCTGATGATAATCTCAGACCAGAGGGAGAATTTACAACACCAGAGAAAGAACCTTGGCGTCCAGCAGAAAGGCAAAAACCTAAAAAACCAGAAGATAATCTACGCCCAGAGGGCGAATTTGAAAAACGAAAGCCAGAAGAATGGCGACCAGGTGATAGAGCCCCTATTCGTAAACCAGAAGATAATCTGAAACCAGAAGGAGACTTTGAAGATAAAAGGCCGGAAGAATGGAGGCCAGGTGAACGAGCTCCTGTGCGTCGCCCAGAAGATAATTTAAGACCTGAAGGTGAATTTACTACCCCACAAAAAGAGCCGTGGAAACCTGCAGAGAGACAAAAACCTAAAAAACCAGAAGATAATTTACGGCCAGAAGGTGAATTTGAAAAACGAAAACCCGATGAATGGCAACCTGGTGATCGAGCACCTGTGCGCCGTCCAGAAGATAATCTTAAGCCGGAAGGTGAATTTACTTCACCGGAAAAAGAACCATGGCAGCCGGCTGAACGCCCTAAACAAAAAAAACCTGAAGACAATCTGAAACCAGAAGGAGAATTTAGCACACCTAAAAAAGAAGAATGGAAACCAGCTGAAAGACCTCAACAACAAAAGCCAAAAGATAATTTGAAACCTGAAGGAGATTTCACAAAGCGTCAACCAGATGAATTTATCCCAGCTGAAAAGGCTATTGTGATAAAACCGAAAGATAATCTTCATCCTGAAGGAGAATTTACTACCTCACGAACAACTACGGAAGATTATAAAGTTGTAACTGGCGAAAGGGCAGAAATAATTCGACGAACTGATAACATTATCGTTGAGGGAGAGTTTACAGGTGTGTATATATATAATTTCTTAATGTATTCATTTTATGACTTTATTGCTGATTTTTTTATTCATCAATACAATGGACTGAAATTTGGGCACATGCAATTCATTCTGTTATGTGAGCCACGAAAATGAAAGCTAAATATATGTTAACGCTTTACTAGGGACACGAATTCGCACTGGGGCAGCGAGGTAGAGTTTGCTTAAGGTATGCATAACGTGAGTACCTGCTCAACGATGGGCCATTAAAGAGTTGTGAACCAAGTAGTTAGACTATACATAGGAATTAACTTAAGAATTTTTCATTTTATTGATTGCAAAATGTATTTGTTTACAGACGAAACTACATCCCGTACTGAATATACAATAAAACCTACTGAGAGACCTAAACCTGTTCGACGAAATACGTGGACGAAAATAGAAGGAGAAATGACTACTGATACTACATCCAAAACTGAATACATTGATTATACTGATATTGTAGAAAGAACAACCCTTGTAACGAAAAGAACAGACAATTTAATACGCGAGGGTGAAATTGAATTTATAACTTCAAACCAAAACGACTTTACTGAAAAGAAAACACCGGTTGAACGTCCTCAAAGACGGCGTACCTGGACGAAAGAAGATTTTGATAAATTTTATTCGACAGAGAATGTTGAAAATATCACCACGACGCAAGAAGAATTCAGAAAGTACAAAGAAGTCACCACAGAAAGACCAGAACTAAAAAAACCTAAAGATAACTTGAAGCCAGAAGGAGAGTTCGAAAAAACTAAACCTGAAGAATGGCGTCCAGCGGAAAGACAAACACCTAAAAAACCTCAAGATAATTTGCGCCCAGAGGGTGAATTTGAAAGCCCAAAACATGAAGAATGGCGACCAGCAGAGCGACCTGTTCAGAAGAAGCCTAAAGATAATTTAAAACCTGAGGGCGAATTTGAACAACCACGGCAAGAAGAGTGGCGTCCGGCCGAGAGACAAACACTTAAAAAGCCAAAAGACAATTTGAGACCCGAAGGTGAATTTGAAACACCAGAACGTGAAGAATGGCGACCAGCGGAAAGACCTGAACAGAAAAAACCACAAGATAATTTGAAACCTGAAGGTGACTTTGAGAAGCCCAAACATGATGAGTGGCGTCCTGCTGAAAGACAAACACCAAGGAAGCCCAAGGATAATTTAAAACCTGAAGGAGATTTTGAAACTCCTGAGCGTGAACAATGGCGCCCAGCTGAACGGCCTACACAGAAGAAACCTCAAGATAATCTTAAACCTGAGGGTGATTTTGAACAGCCGAAACAAGATGAATGGCGACCAGCTGAAAGGCAAACACCAAGAAAACCCAAGGATAATTTAAGACCTGAGGGCGATTTTGAAACTCCTGAGCGTGAACAATGGCGTCCAGCTGAACGGCCTACACAGAAGAAACCTCGCGATAATCTTAAGCCTGAGGGTGATTTTGAACAGCCAAAGCAAGATGAATGGCGACCAGCTGAAAGGCAAACACCAAGAAAGCCCAAGGATAATTTAAAACCTGAGGGCGATTTTGAAACTCCTGAGCGCGAACAATGGCGCCCAGCTGAACGACCCATCCAAAAGAAACCTAAGGACAATCTCAAACCCGAGGGCGATTTCGAACAACCGAAGCAAGACGAGTGGCGTCCTGCTGAAAGACAAACACCTAAAAAACCAAAAGATAATCTTAAGCCCGAAGGTGATTTCGAAACTCCTGAACGAGAGCAATGGCGTCCAGCAGAACGACCAATTCAAAAGAAACCCAAAGATAATCTTAAACCTGAGGGTGATTTCGAACAACCTAAACAAGATGAATGGCGTCCAGCTGAAAGGCAAACACCGAAAAAACCTAAAGACAATTTGAAACCTGAAGGTGATTTTGAGACTCCAGAACAAGAAGAATGGCGTCCAGCGGAGCGTCCAGTTCAGAAAAAGCCTAAGGATAATCTTAAGCCTGAAGGAGATTTCGAACAACCGAAGCACGATGAGTGGCGTCCAGCAGAAAGGCAAAGACCAAAAAAACCAAAAGATAACTTAAAACCTGAGGGCGATTTTGAAGCTCCTGAACGTGAACAATGGCGCCCAGCTGAACGGCCTACACAGAAGAAGCCACAAGATAATCTTAAACCTGAGGGTGATTTTGAACAGCCGAAACAAGATGAATGGCGACCAGCTGAAAGGCAAACACCAAGAAAACCCAAGGATAATTTAAGACCTGAGGGCGATTTTGAAACTCCTGAGCGTGAACAATGGCGTCCAGCTGAACGGCCTACACAGAAGAAGCCGCAGGATAATCTTAAGCCTGAAGGCAACTTTGAACAACCAAAGCATGATGAGTGGCGGCCTGCTGAGAGACAAACTCCTAAAAAACCGAAGGACAATTTGAAACCTGAGGGTGAATTTGAAACACCTGAACGTGAAAAGTGGCGTCCGGCTGAACGCCCACAACCGAAGAAACCACAAGACAATCTAAAACCTGAAGGTGAATTTCAACAACCTAAGCAAGATGACTGGCGTCCTGCTGAAAGGCAGTCACCTAAGAAGCCGAAAGATAATCTTAAACCTGAAGGTGAATTTGAGACTCCCGAACGTGAAAAATGGAGGCCTGCAGAAAGACCGCAACCGAAAAAGCCAGATGATAATTTGTATCCAGAAGGCGATTTTGAGAAAAGACATCCAGAAGAATGGAAACCTGCTGAACGTCCAATTCAAAGAAAACCAAAAGATAATTTGAAACCGGAGGGCGAGTTCGAGACTCCTAAACATGATGAGTGGCGTCCAGCTGAACGTCCGAAACCAACAAAACCAGAGGATAATTTAAGACCAGAAGGAGAATTCACAACTCCTGAAAGAGATCATTGGCAGCCTGCTGAACGTCCAAAGCAAAAGAAACCTATTGACAACCTAAAACCTGAAGGTGACTTTGAAAAACCTAAAGTAGACGAATGGAAACCAGCAGAAAAGCAGACCCCTAAAAAACCTAAGGACAATCTTAAGCCTGAGGGTGAATTTGAAAAGCCTGAACCTGAGAAATGGCGGCCTGCTGAACGCCAAACTCCCAAAAAACCTCAAGATAATTTGAAACCAGAGGGAGAGTTTGAAAAACCTAAGTTCGATGAATGGCGGCCGGCTGAGAGGCAAACGCCAAAGAAGCCAAAAGATAATTTGAAACCGGAAGGCGATTTCGAGACGCCTAAACAAGATAAGTGGCGACCAGCTGAACGCCCCGAAGTTAAAAAGCCGAAAGATAATTTGAAACCTGAAGGAGAATTCGAAAAACCTACACAGGAGGACTGGCGCCCAGCTGAACGACAAACACCAAAGAAACCTCAAGATAACTTAAAACCTGAAGGCGAATTTGAAAAACCCAAACATGATAAATGGCATCCAGCAGAAAGACAAACTCCTAAAAAACCACGAGATAATCTTAAGCCAGAAGGCGAATTCGAACGTCCTGAAAAACCTAAACCACTGACTACGGGCGAAAGACCAATTCAAAAGAAACCTAAAGATAATTTGAAACCAGAAGGCGATATGGAAGTTATTCGACGAACGGATTATATAGCTACTCGGGGAGATCGTGTAGATGTTGTCAAACATGAAGATCATTTGAAAATGGAGGGTGTTATTGATATTCATCGTTCAAGAGATGATTACAAGCGCATCGATAAAACTGAAAAAGTTGTTATTCAAAGACACGAAGATAACTTGAGAACTGAAGGAGAGTTTATCGATCTTCATACACGGAATGATTATAGCGCTACGAAAGGTGAGAGGGCAACAGTAGTTAAACCACAAGATAATCTTAAGCCTGATGGCAAGTTTTATAAGCCTGATGTTGTGCCTTCTCAGCCTGCGGAAAAACGTAAGCCTTTCAAGCAAGTTGATAACATTACTATTGAAAGAGACGTTGATTTACGACAAAAACACAAAGTTGAAAGAGTTGATATAATAAGACGGGAAGATAATTTAAAAGTAGAAGGTGAATTTATTGATATGAAACAAAGAAACGATTACAGTGTTGTCACAGGTGAAAGAACAGCCCTAGTTAAACATAAAGATAATTTAGTAATGGAGGGAACAATGGAAAATGTTCATACTTCATCGTCGGATACTTATAGAGTTGTTAAAGGACAGAGAGTGAAGTTAACCCGAAGAGAAGATAATCTAAAAATTGAAGGTGTGTTTGAAGACCACAAGCGTAGAGATGATTATAAAATAGTCAAAGGCCCAAAGACAGCTATTACCTATTATCCAGATGATAATAAACCTAACCAAGTTACAGATCAAAAACCCATAAATGGAGATACATCTACATCAGAAAAACCCGGTGATAAAAATACACCAGATAGCAGAGAAGTAACAAGACAAAAGTGGGTAACACACGACAAAAGCGATAGAGTGGTGGAAGTTCAAGATTCACGTAAATCAACGTGGCATATATCAGATACACAACATTTACAAAAGACTAGACATGATCAGCACTCAACAGTTTACGTTGACGAAAGATCTGAGCGGAGTCACCCGGTAGATAAACATAAACCTGAAGGTGATTTTGATCAACCTGGTCAACAAGAACCTAAAGACCGTGGTCAAAGGCCTCAGTTGCATCCGGGCGAGAGGCCTGAACAAATTCGGCCTAAGGATAACTTGAAGCCCGAAGGTGATTTCGACCGTCCTTCCCAACAAAAATGGCAACCTGGGGAGCATTCCGGTGAAAGACCGCAACAAGTTCGTCCTAAGGATAATCTGAAACCTGAAGGTGATTTTCATCGCCCTGGTCAGAAACCACAGTGGCAAGTAGGTGAAAGACCGGATCAAATTCGTCCTAAAGATAATCTAAAAACTGAGGGTGACTTTGACCGCCCTGTTCAGCAAAAATGGAAACCTGGAGATCGTCCAGGGCAAAAGACTCAGTGGCCAACCAATGAAAGACCAGAACAAATTCGTCCTAAGGACAATCTTAGGTCTGAAGGTGACTTTGATCGTCCTGCTCAACAAAAATGGCAACCTGGAGATAGGTCAGAACCTATAAAGCCTAAAGATAATTTATATCCTGAATCTGCAAAAAAACCTTCCACTCCAGGATCAAGAACTTCGCAAACTCTTCATGGACGTCCAGACCATTCGGGACCACAAGAATACTTACCAACGGATCAGCAAAATGACGTTGTTAGACATGATACCAGGGTTCATTATGATACAACTAGAAGCTCAGTAGACTCAAAGCATATTTCGGAACGCGATGACCAAAATAGAACTCACCACATTACAAGAAGTAGCATCGAAATGCAATCGGATGACAGAACACAAAGAGATACACACGTAGAACATACAACGATAGAACACACGACAGCGAAACATTTGCAAAAGGGAAGTCAAAGTAAACATTCTTCAATAACTACTCGCGACGTTGTTGATCATAGGGGATCACAAACAAAAACTGATCGTAGAGCATCAAATGAAACTGTAGACCGAAGTGATTTGCAACATAAATCTGATAGATCGGTTGTAAAAAATGTCACTGATAAAAATATCGCAAATAAATCTGATGTAAAAAATATTACCACTAGTACTAAAACAACTAAGACAATGAAGCAAATATCGGAAAAGAAACTAATAGCCGGAAAATGGGTAACAGTTACGAGAAATGTTGAAGTTGTAAGTGGGGGTGACACTACCGGTTATGGTCCCAGGAGAGTGACCGTTGACAATAGTAATAAACCAATCGGAGCTGAACCATCTCAAAATTTTATATCATCCGAACAAAGGAATGTAACAAACAACGTACATGATTCTCGCCACCAACATAACATTACTGATAATTCATCGAGGCGAAATGTATCCAATACGACATACATCGTAAGAGAAGGTAATGACGATCTAAATATAACAGACAGCGTAAACACACAACATGTGGGTCAAGTAGTTCGTCGTGAAGCTGGTGAAAATGTATCGCAAAGGATGGTTTCTTCTCAGCAGACAACATCGACTTCTAATGTTCAAAATGTAACATCCCAGCAACGTCATAGTCATAGTTTGACAGATACCCGTACTGAACAAAACAGTATAAATATGTCTAAAGGAGGTCATACCGACCAATATGTGTTAAGATCAAATCAGCAACTTGTTTCTGACCATCATCATGGACGACACCTTGGCTCTGATATACAGGATCTTCAGACATCTGATCATAGATCAACTTCACAACAACGCCATGTAACGTCTGATCATCATGCTAAGCGAAGTGCTAGTTCTATAAGCAATGTTATCACTGGAAGTCACACGGAACAGAACATTTCGAAGTCATCTCATCAGTCACAAATTGTGAATAGAAGTCAACTAAGTGACAGCGTTACAAAAACAAGCATCGAATTTCAACGTGCAATGCATGGTGGCGGCGATTCCGCCACTCATCTTATCGACAATTCGGCGCGCAGTGGACATCATAAGCGGACTTCTGATTTAGTTTCTGACGCAGCCAGTTCCAACTCTGTTTTACATCGTAAAGGCGTTTCATCAGCTACAGAAGCACACCATTCTATTAGCTCGACTGCCGCTGCTCAGCGAAAAAGCATTGGAAATCTTTGCGAACGAGGAGAATATATTAGTAACTCCACTCAAAGTACTGACAGGAAAAGCATTAGCTCTATGCATCGCTCTGCTCGTGAAAATATGGCGGTGATATCACAACATACGGATAATACAGATTCTCGTCGACAACAAAGGAGGGATGGCCAATCAACAATGGTAGTGGAACGTCAACCTCGTGTCACAGTTAGAGATAATCTTCGTGTCGGTGGAGAATTTTATGGACAGTCAGAAGCGAAGGCTTACGGAAATTTCTCAAGATCTGAACATGCGCAACGATCGGAGCGTTCTGAAAGAGTTGAGAGAGTAGAACGCCACGCTCGCCACGGGAATACCTCGCACTTTGTATTAGGCGATGGTGGCACCAGTTATAAACGAGAGTTCACTACGCATGTGCATGGCACGTGTCCTGCAACGTTACTGGATTCTTCGCGTACTCCATTTAAACATACGCGTGATTCTCGAGAACATAAGTTTTACTCCTCCAAAATAACCCAGCAGTAAACTTACTCTTTTTAAAGTAAAGACTAACTTCTAAATAATAGGTATATTATCATCATTCCTTATTTAATGGCGCTTTAACTTTAATTATTAAACTATATTTTATTTCGAATGATGTTATTTAACAATGCAATTATAACAAAATGAAATGTGCCTTTTTACAATAATATTTTATTAAATATGCGTAACATTATGAATAAGTTCTGAAATGATTTTTATTTATCTTATAAATTGTCAAACTTTGCCATGTAATAAATTTTATATAATATCATGCGTTTCATTTATATTTTCTTAACTTTCGTATCAGGTACCCGTACTACCACAACTAAAATAATTTTATCATAAAATTATGTATTTTATGATATGAAGACCGAAAATACAAGGAGAAAAAAAAATTATACAATCATAGCTCATATAATGATGTATTTCATGATCAAGTGTGAGTCGTGAAGGGTTCCGTAGCTATGTGCAATATTTCTTCCGAAAGACGTGTTACTTGTATTGGGAATCCCTTTATTATTAATATAATTTTCATACCAAATTTCACCCAGGTGACCCGGCGAACTTTATGCCGCTTTTGAATCATAGGCCGAATCGGGGGTGGGAGCTCATGCAGGTCATGACCTTTCCCAGGGCTGGGTGTAGGCAATCTTAATATACTCTAGTGTAAGTCAGACGTTAATACATAATTTGCGTAATTATTTAAATAATTTCCATTTTACAACCTTTTACGTACCCTTGTAGTTTTCCGGTGTTCGGTTTTAGACGCATTAGCCCGATTAGTCTGTCACTTTTTCATTACTTTGGTGAGGTATAATATAAATCTACATTTTCGCGCTTCGACATCGAAGTGAGCGCTTTCTAAACCACTCCAGTCCCAATCCTCTTATCGTTGCAATTCATGTCAGCATGGGTCTCCTCTCATAATGTGAGGAATCTATGCCATAGCGTACTATGTCATAAGGTGCTCTCAGGTGTGCAGGCTTCCTCGCGATGTTTTTCTCCGCGAAGTGATAATTTGAGGGATACACAAAATTAAGAGCTGCATAGCGGGTTTGTGCCCAGAACCATTCGTTCGAGAGACCTACGTTCAAACTAGCACTAGATTATAACTGCCCACCACACTTAATTCCTATTTCTTACGGTTTGATAGGTAAAAATTATTACTCAGATTATTGAAACGTAGCTTGGTAGCAACCAGGGGACTCTTGGAAGTCTTGTTGGGTTTGGAATTCATACGATATATATAGATACAACTGCTTCCAAATCCCAACAGTGCGAGAGTCATGGATTGCAATGAAAGAAGAGTTGCAATGAGAGGAAGGTTGCTATCGCAGGGTGTCCTAAGAGACGACCGAAACCAGCTGCGCTGTGATATGGCTTCGCAGGAATATTTAGCGATATAACAATTATTAGGTAAATTATTAATATTGTAACTGGTATTGTTATAACCGTTTTTGTAGAGGCCCGTCAGAGTAGGTCTTGCATGAGTCAGACTCCAAACAACTGTATTCAGCAAAGGGTTTGTTTGAGCAAAATGTCTTCTTTCTCACTTTGACCATGACTAAAGTAGTCATCATGCTTCTCATTCTTCTTGTTTCCCGTTCTAAAGTGATATGTTATTGGTGTGCCTGGGGTCCGTTGCTGTCATTGTTGACTATGGTTGCTTCAGCGATGTACTACTTACCTTCCACGTATTCCCCGTGCAGTGCGGGTCTATTACTTCCTTTCTACTAAACAAACCCATTAGTGACACTCTGGTTGGTCTGTCTGGTGTTGCTAGTGTCCATGGCTAGCGATGATCACTTAGCACTGGGTGCTCTTTCGCCTGCTATAAAATGAAAAACAATTCAAATGTTTTGATAGTAATTTAGAAGTTCCGGACAGAAACAAATCAAAATCATGTAAATCGGTCCAGCAGTTCGCAAGTTATAAACATTGTAAGTGTATATACCAAGATTGTGACTTCTCGTTTCAAACTCGA
>DWJZ01007140.1:0-12377 GCA_018249125.1 Asbolis capucinus
AGTTCCCTTGTCTGGAGCCAATCCTGAACGTAGTATTAGGTCATGCTTGTTATAAAAATGCATTGACATCAGGATGTAGACTTTATGCAAAAAATCCCGCTCCGTAGTATAAGAGGAAGTGGGTCTTATTAAGCTTGGAAGGTTTGACCCATATCAAAGAAATATACTAACATAAAAATATACATATGTACACTGTAAGTTAAATAAAAGCTTGTAAAAACTGCAAGGCATATGTTTTTAAGCTAATATGACCGATATTTAGACCCAGTTGCATGAGTCGTGATCACGGCAAGACTTGGCGTATTGGCGACTTGGCGTCTGGGTCGACATATCGGTAAAGAAATAAATAGTTCATGAGTACCTGTTTGCGTTTAAAATGTAAAAAAAAATATATTATATTTATTAAAAAATGCAAAAATAAATGGTTTTAAAGTCATTAGATGGCTCTGTATAACGCATTAATTACAACTGTATTTATTGTGGTTTTTCTCTGCAAAAGCAATTTGTAGATCATTTTGCAGTGCTAATGTGTATGGAAATTATGCAAAGAGCCGGTAATTAGAGTTGAGGTGAATGTTCTATAATGTTTATAATTTTCTCATAACTTCATTTTTCTTTTCCCAACATGAATCAGTCGTGTCCTGTTAAATTAATACACCGATTCCAGTTGGAATTATATAGCAATTGGATATATTTGTTTACTAAACAATTTCCATTCCACTGCCTTTATTTTAACACGCTTTTATCGTAAACTGTATCATTAAAATGTTGCGAATGCAAAATCAAAAGATACAAGTAGGTTATAATTTTTGTTTTACTGAAGTTCGAGCCGCGTTCAGTAATGTTTAATGGCGACACATGTAGGTATTCCCATCGTTACATTCAATGGTGTTGTCAATATCCACCGATACCCTGATGTTCGAAGCAGAACTAATTTCCGATAAATGCACACCAACAAACGCATCGGCCACATTCGAGTGCAAATTACGTATACACAAACATGAGTATGTGTGAGCGTGAGAAAATTACAGCGGAAGTATGTGACGTGTATTCGCGACACACAGATGTAAATCCTTGCATGTGTGCTGTCGTCATTTAGCTAGGGTTGTCAACTATATGATATTTACCAATTATATGGTCGCGCTCATTTTAAACCATTAATGATATTTCTGTACTTTGAATAAATCACGACATCTATCTATTACATAAAAGTATGACTATTCTTGTAGCTTGCATATATTATTTTATTAAAAGATGGTTAAATACAAAAAAGCATTAAATAGGCAAATCAAATCAGTACTTTACTGTTAACACGCTTTTATATAATACTTAATAAACACTTTTGTTTATAGAATTGTTTCAATAAACGATCGCAACTCTGTTAGTCTTCTTCACTGTCTCAATTGTCTCAATTTTAGTATCACTAGTTTGGGAACCCTATTCACACACACACACGCAACTACAGTACGTACCCACACACTCGAATTGCCCGCATCGGATTAGTGTCCTACAATAGTTATCAAGTTCGTCATAATGAAGATGTGCGCTTTTCAATTCATTAATGAGGCTCCCACAACGTTATTGATAGGCTGGGAACCAATGAATGCTATTGTCAATATTCTATATGACCAACAATCTGTGTGATTGGCTAATCTTATTTAATTAGAGAAAGTCAAAGTCGAAGCAGAAACAATAATTGCGTAAGACGAGAAACTAGGAGACGATAAATTGTCTAATTAGCTACAGGATATTAAATCAGACTGGTCCTCATTACAGTTTACCTCAACTAAACTCAACTCCTGAAGATCGTGGGTCGTGGATCACTTTCAAATAAGAATTTACTATTAGAGACTGTGACATTCACGTACCCAGCTTTCCTGCCAATGAGCAAAATGAGAATTAAATAAACATCATTTATTTAGCACGACTGGGCGGGAGATATTATTAGGTAGGTTTAAATTGGCGGGTCCTCGTGGTGAAGAGCAAACGAAATAAGTTAATGCGAATTTTTCTTAAATGTAAATAGTTTTATAGTGTTTAATATTGTCTATGGTATCATGTAAACTTAACTATCTTGTATCCATTGTGTTTGAAAAATACTGTTATTTTATAGAAATATTATTTTTTATTAGCCTTTTCATCTCACCAATTCACAAGTGAGATCCGCAGTTTACAATGATATATGTTGAGTTAACAGCCAACTAAATATCAAAGAACAAGTTTAAAATAAAGATATCGAAGTCGATCACAGACGTATTACTATACTTGAAGTGTGAGATAAAATCTGACTTATTGACACAACTTAGCAATGAGACATGTGTTCTATAAAGTACCTAAGCATATTCTGAGCGATTCTGAAGATATTGTCGATGAGGAAAAGTTAATAACGGTAGGTTGCCAGTACTCTCTCAATTTCAAACATTTTCTATTACTCCATGTAGTGCAAGATGGGTCGGTAACAAGAAACGTGGCAAAGTATTGGCATATTATAAAAAACGTGGCATATTAATAATCGACGGTTATTACACAGGCCCTTATTAGTTCGCCGCTCGGCGCACGAAACCGCAAAGCATTGCTAAATAATTACTCCAGAGTTGCTTTCTTCACGAAAACATCGTAAAAGCGCATTAAACGGCTTCGACTAAGACTGAGAGAGGCATTACAATAAATAAGGTACTAAAGCAGCCGTTGTCAGGACGGGCCGAAAATGTCGAAAAGCGATTAATGGAAATAAAATTGAGCGAAGTCGGAGGGAGCGATTTACTTAATACATTGATAATAAGCGTAGGGAAAGTATGTAAAATGTTGTACGTAATGGAGGTAGTCTCGTTAGACGTGGGAAAGGATGGGTAGTGGAGGCTACATGGTAAGGATCGCGGCCGACAATGTCCACTGTTAGGGTTAAAGTAACCTTCATTAATGGTAATACCGGTAATGTATCTGAACTCGGGGAATATCTCTTTTTACAGGCACTAAACTCTAGGAGATTTATAATAGCTGTGTAAAATTGGAAGCTAGCATCACATAAAAGTAAAAGATGGAAGATTTATTAAACTTGTTCAAGAATATATAATTTTATCCAAAATAATAGACATAACAGTAATAAAAGCAAATCATAAATACATCAAAATAAATATAGAATTAACAATGCAAAATTGTTTGATAAACAAAAGTAATTGCTTAATTACGAATTTACATACGCTTAGATTTCACAAGAAACAATAATAAGGTTTTACAAGGCCCTTAATTGTTTAATTAATAAAATTCTATATAATCACAAAGCTTTGAAGCTTACATTTACGCATAAAGGATCTTGTAATTCTCATTAATTCATTTAATTAGACCCTAAATGCTATTTAATATAATAAGCGAAGAGATTTGGAGAAATAACAAGGTTGAAATGGTTACTGTGGCTGGAGTGTTCCATAAAGTGGTGGGCTGTAAAGATGATTTTATGATTTATTTACTTTCGAAGTCAGATAATTGTGTTAGACAACCAACGGCGGCCGCGGCTAGGAAGAGTGCTTTGATTGCTCCAATTTTGAAACGGCTACGTTTATTTCCTATGAGGCTCAAATAAAAGGGTTTGCTGAGTCTAATAGAAGAGCTGAAATTAGATGTGATGTACCGAAACATTTATATTTTTGTGATGATGGTGAAAATATCAATACAATACGGTATTAGTAAATCGCAAGGAATAGGACTTCGTATTTTTAACAAGCAGATGATTTTGATGAGAGGAAAGTTCTGGCCATAGTCCAGAGTTAATCCGTTGCTGGCGAAAAAGCAGGTGTAGGACGAAATTTTTATAATGAGACTGATTTTGGCATAGTTTACATGAGCGAGCCAGAAGGCAGGTAACCTGAAGGCGCCAGTCTGCTGCTTAGGAACCGTCAATTTGCGCCTGTAATTATTGCAGACCCTTCGATACTTATTTCTATTTTTTCTCCGCTTAATTGTTGCAACAGATGACTTTTTTGTCGAACCACCTCAAAGAGAGCGGAAAGGCATCAAACGGAGCGTCGAATTTGGAAATAATTATACATAAATAGTCCCTTGAGCGGCCGATTAAGACAATTTCCGAGGCAAATTGCCGCAGACGAGCATAATAGCACACGCGCTCCTCCGTCATAAATAAATCTGGATTACGTTTCGTATGAGATTAAGATTGATTCGATCTCGATGCTTTCTGCTATTAATGCCTGAGCGGGATAATGCCTCGATCGTGTTAAATTTTTAAATCATTATACAGTTTTTGTACAGTGTGATTTGTGGGATAATTACGATCGACAAATTGCCGAGCGTCATTAAAAGATAACGGGTGGACTGTATCGGTCGGGTCGTAATTAATGATCGATACATGTGAAATAATTAATTAGCGGTTGGATCGAGTCTCTGGTTGGATGTTGGGCGCCTAAGGCTTCACAAAAAACAATGACGTGCGGTTTTCGGCTGCGCCGGCGCCGGTTGCCGCAGCGGCGACATCCGTTGCGCTGTACCTATAATTTGGAACCTCGAATTAGTTTTAATCCCCAGATGAGCGTGACGCCGACGACGCTAGAATGTGTCATTAATGATAATTTGAATGATTATTACATTTTTCGTGGCGGTAATTATGTTACGTTCTACAAACAAAATGACCTTTGAACACGAAATTAGATCCTTTGTCTAAGTGTTCGTTGAAATAAGTGTTATAATATTTTCCAGACGACTGATCGTTATCGGTGACAAGTAATTTGATTGCAACAAAACCTCAAAGCTGGGCAGTAAAATTTAGTGACATAGAACCTTTTTATGTAATCGCAAGAAACAAGATATGGTTACTTTTACGCAACGTTATGTCATATATCATCCTCGCACATAGCTTCATACATGATTATGAATGAAATTAGAATTAATGAAATGTATTCTTCATTCAATGATATTTATTTATTTTAATTAAATCAGTTAAGTAATGTAATGAAATGAATCATATAGGCTGTCCTCCTCATACTTATGCCTCCTATACCAAAATGTAATAACACTAAAAATTATTAATATGTAGCGTTTTTTAAATAATATAGTTTTCAAAATTAAGTCTCCAAATGTTTTCTATTTGGCATATTTCTTGTTCATTGTCTGAGTACAGAATATGAATTTCTCTAAATAATCGATTGTCCTTGAGTATGGAATATTTTTTTACTTTTTTACCAATTAACACTGATTGCATTTCATGACGTAGATTTATAGTTACAAGGAAGGTGTAGATTTCGTCATGGACTGATTGGAGTGATTATTCATAAAGGTGAGATTAAGACAAGTGATAAAAGGATAGGTCTGGATTCTTATGTCACAAATACCTTTAAAGATAATTGACTTACATGTAATTTATAGCTTTTATTGTGTCATTAAATATTAACTATATCTGACTGATCTCCTAAAATCAATATGGATCTAAATTCTCACGAGTCCACAATGTTACACAAATCGCCATCGAGATGCGCGTGCGCAATTAAAACCGAACCAGCAATCATCCGCCATGTTTGTACACGGAGGATGTTAATAGCCTTCTGTAATTACATACTAGTATCATGTTCTTCTCGGAAGGCTGATCGAATTAATAGAACTTTCGGGTAACCCATTGTACCCACTTATCTGCTTTGTATTGTATCAGAGTCTAGTCGAGTACGTCTTTTTGTGATTAGTGTTTATAAGTCCTTTTGAAGCCTTGTGGCTATATGTAGACAAGAGATGTTCAGTTCACTGTATCTTTTGCCTATCAGTTTTTGATAAATAAGCTATTTTGATATTCTTTGTAGCATTTGTCTTATAGCGTATTTAAAAAAAGATTAAGATTAAAATTGATTAATTTTATTGGTTTTAAAATTATTTAAAATTTATATAAATTTTAAAAACAATGTTTTAAATTTTATCTATATTTTAAAAACAGTGTTTTAAAATTGATGTACATTTTAAAAACAATGTTTTGAAATATACATAAATTATTTTGGCCAATTAATATAGCATTGGTTGATAGGCTTAGCCATTTTTAATGTTGATAAGTACGTATATTATTCTAGAAACAACAGTGTATAACATTTTCTACATTTTCAATAACAAAAGCTTGAGCAATGTAATAACACGACATCGTCACAGCGAGTCGAAAATTTCATATCGCGATTTACATTATTCCATTCGCGGAACTAGCGGGCCCGATCTCCCCGCTGTATCCGGGGAAAGAATATCTAAATTCAATTACAAAAAGGCTTCTCTGCGAGGTGTGCTACTGCACCCGCGCCTCCTCCGAAAAGGGTGTATAACAACTCAATTTCTCCATATTATTAAGACGGTGGGGTGCGCAGAGTAGGTTGGGGTGGCGTGGAACACAAAAAGAATGCTAATTTAAAATTCTTATTACTGTGTTTGTATGCGCGCGCGTATGTATCATTCGCGTAACAAAGGCGAGGAGAGAGCCGCCCGAGCGCGTAATTTCAATCTAATATTCAATTTGAGAAGTATCGCGAGCTTTGCCCGCCATCTTTTATTTATTTACTCCACTCTAAACGTTTTTCTTGGATTCTCACATCATACAGTCAAGACAGATGCTTTATTAGCGGCTTGAGCGATCCGTTATAGTCCCACGGCTTTTTGCTTTTAACATTTTTTGTGCCTAGCTGTCTTTTTACAAGTAAGTAAATATAGGGCACTGAATATTTTACTACATTGAATTATCCTCGAAGATGATCGATCGAAACGAATGAACGAACCTTCTGATGCCCTTAAACTATGATTTTCGTCTTAATACAAAAATCCTGATTTTTTTTTTTATAAAAACATTTAGTAATTTTCAGTCTATACCTACGTTTAAATCGAGTCATCTCAAAAGCCACATCGATCTCAGCTTAAGAGCGCAATCTTAAGACTCAATAGTATCAATGCAAAATCTAGTGTTATCGTAATACACTAGGGATCAAGATTTTATTAACACGGGCGTTTAAATAACGTTTATAGAAATATGTATATTTCGAACAAATGTCGAACTAAGTAGGCATTGTTCAAAAATCTGAATAAGTCAAGGATGCCAATAAATCTTCAATTTCCATTTGTCACGGTCACGATTTGGTGCACAGATATCGTGATAGCCAAAATAGGTGCTAAGGTCTGTCTTAGGGAACTCTGTCAAGGTGAGTCGAATCGAACGTCTAGATTGTAGAATCGAGATTCTAGAATCGGACCATTTAATTTTGTGGGGTAATGTCGAACCACTCGAGGGCATGTGGGTTTTATCGGTGCACCACCATGCACCAACTTGAAAAAACCAACTCTGTAGATAGTCCTACATGCTGGTTATGAGGTAACTTGCCCTGGATTTGAGTCATAAAACGCATGGGCTTACTCTTTCGAAACTATGCCCCTGTATGAGCTGTAAAAATGTAATGATCATTTCAATCTATTTTTCATTTATGGGGATATTACGAGTGCTCTAGAACTCAGAACTGAAATAACGCGAAGTACTTGTAGTCATTAATTTTATTATTACTTTTAAGGCGCAGGTTAATGTGTATACTAAAAATGATCTTTTGAAAATAGATAAAGATAGACTTGAGGTAACAGAGAGTAAATTATACAGTAAACAAATAAGTAATAGCGAAGTGAAAGTTCCATTAGCATTCAGAAGATTGCGCTTTGTTCCACATAGAAATTTAATTAATTAACATAACTGACATTACATTAGGACATTATATACAATCGATCCTAAACTAAGAGTTTCTAAGGCGATCAGATAATGAACAACAATCTATTAAACGATTCCAATGTAACAAAAAAGAAAAAAGAACAAAACAAACTACATCCAAATTCCACGCAATAAATCCTTACTAACAACAAACGTACAAAACAAGCATCGAGAACAAGGTGTTACGGTAAGTGCGCCGGCGCCGACCGCGTCGTCGGCGAATTATCAGGAAACGCCCGCGCACGCTTTCTGAACGCACTAACCGACTAAGAATAATACTTAGCGGCAACTAACCGGACAACCACTACACATTACACTACGCAATGAGAGAAGAGCAACATGCACAACGTAACATCAAAACACTTATGAACCATACGCGAAGGCACGCCTGTCTAATCGAAGCCAAGGAATGCCTGCGAATTGATAAATAAAGAAATATTTTGTTTGCTTTCTGCATTTTAATTCACTGCGGTTAGACGGCAGGATGCATTTCATTTACATATGCTCGTGTATTCAGCTTAAATGCAACACTATTCACCTAAATTACAATTTATTCACGAGTTTATGAGGTCGCATGAACTGGAACCATAACATCGCTATATAGTAGATTCTAAAGAATGATCTGTAAGTATCTATTACGATCCAAGTGCGGTTACCTAATCAGCTACGGTAGTAATTCAACGGGCACCCACTCCATTTCAGTTAGGCTTCGATACCAACTATAAATTATACAAAAAAACAATCCGAGATAAAAACGACACTGTCACATGATAAATGGTCAGATTTAAATTTAGAATCAAAACCAAAGGACCCAACGCCAACAACGAACGCGACGAGCCCCGTTTATAATTATAATTAATACTCTTACTGTATTAAAGTGGTCGGTGAAAAAAAAACTAAGATTCGACGTGAGAATTAATAACAAACAAATGGGCTACCTGCGGTGTTTTTTGTGAACTCCCACAGGTAAGCTGTGATGATGAAAGGAACTCATATGCGTCTGTCTTAGGTTTTTAAACAATATTGTCTGATTTTGACACGGTTGCACCTTTTTTATAAGAAACGGCGGCTTCATTCATCGGAAGTAGTTCTAAAGTAAACATGTAAAAAGTCGCACCTTCAACTACTGCTCGACAGATGGCGCTACCAGACCGATCGTACTCCAGACTGTACGAGTAGGTCGCAAAACTTAGTAGTAAGTAAAAAAAACCTCGTCGCTTATCCTCCAAAGGTCTCATATTTCTTAAAACTGTGACTGATCAAAAAAGAAAACAAAAACCAACGCTGCATTGGAAACAAGAAACCAGCGATTCGAAATACAGGACAAAGGAGAGGAACTCTCTAAACGTGATACCATAATGACAAAACAGAAATATGATTTCGATTAAATAGTGTAAGGGGAAGGACTATTGTATATTTCAGTGCGCGAGAGCAGGACAGAGAGCTAGTTAATAATAAAAATATTTTATTTGTATAGTGGGGTAAAACACCCCCGCTGCGTGCTGTTTGGTCGGGACGGCATCCATCATCATTATATTAACCGATTTAACACTTTTGAACAGATTCCAGGGACGGTTGGTGGTAGATTCATTTCGGGGACAAATGCGCAAAGATGTAATCTGAGTTTAGTGTGGGTATAATCATTATACTACAAAGCCTCGAGGGGCCGAAGAAACTTTTCATAATGTACTTCTGTAATTGGGTCCACCATTAATATTGTACGGTATTCCCAGTAGGTTTTCTGTATCTCTAATCGATGATATATAGCTTTGTCTTCAACGCTATTGGCTTAATTAAATCTTGATGTTAGCTACCATGTTAGGCAATATATTTAGATCCAGCCTCTAGAATCCCATTTTGGACATGAGGTTTATTAAACGCGTCAGAAGGCGTTGAAACTGGGCCAAGACAATTTTATAATCATGATGTAATGAAGTCATCTCGCATATTTCTTAGTTTTTTTAATGATATTTCAATAGTTACTAACAAATTGGCGCTTACTAGCCCATTACTAGTCTATAGACCCGCCTCGAATGACCGTTGCATATAAGGCAATCTTCGCTACAATTTGATTACTGATTGACAACTTTTTTATGTCAATTATTTCTTAGCAACTATTAATTGACATGTAAGTAATGTTACTATGATTCTAAATTGTAACAGTTGGGTATATTAGTTTATTCAAATTAATGGATATAAGAAGTTATTGGACATGGGCACTCAGGAAATGCAATTAAATGAAATGATGCATGTCGATATTAAAAGGTGTATTGATATGCAAAGTTGATTATTTTAGAAGCCGAGCCCAGCCGGTCCCATGCTCTGTTTGTTCACCAATTTTTGTTCGCTAATCAATAAAATTCGACCCCAATTCAAATTATTATTCAACGGTTACAAATGTTACGTTCAACGTTATTTGTATCCTCGGTACAATTGTTGAATTGTATTTACTTAAATAGTATGTTTGTAATTCAGCTAATGGGAATTTATAAAGTCGTACTTTAGTAACATTACTTAAATTTGTAATTACGCGACTTGCTAAATCTAAAGTCGTACTGAAGCTAAAGCAGATTCGTGTGGTCCGATGCTGACCCAATAATTAAAGTCGCCGATTTAATCTCAGCTAAACCTCATTCTGTTAATTACTCCCTTGAGCTAAACGTACGCTTTGCCATCGATAATTTAATAAGCATATTAACCAGGTCGATGTTATAGATAACTCTTTGGCCTCAGGCCGTTCTTGCTAATACACCTTTGTAATAAAGTCCATGATATTTCAAGGTGTACGTACAATTTACTCAAAAGGCTTAAACAATGTTACTTACACCGCATTATTGACTACTCAGTTATTACTACCATGTATATTAATGATTCCATAATAGACGAAGTGACAATAAGTTCAACAGATTAATGGTGGTAAAGTTAATGGTTCTGAAAAGAATCAAGCAATAATATTATTTAAGAACTTGGAAGCTCTCTCTCACAATCTTTTGATAGAACCTTATGATGTCGTTAATATAGTAGTGTAAGTAAATTGTGTGAGCGGACACATTCTCATTGCGAGGTCAAAGAGGAATGACCATGTGAACTAATGAAAGCCAGAAGAGGTTCCTGACTCGAATCACAGTTGTTCAAAACACATTCACATTACAATCAATTTAAAACGCTCACATCGTTCGCTCTCTACGACATTGCGTCTGGGCAAGTTTTCATCGCGTGTGGCGACTGCTCATCGGCTATTCAATAAAAGGCTATAGTACTTTGTATTAATTTGCAAGTATATGCCCTCAAAACGACGAGAACGTTTAATAATTCCCACATCGTATCATATTGCAGCCGTATCAGTACCAACTGATTTCTCGGAAACGTTTAACATAACAGCTTTAAGACATTAGAAAACAGAAATTATTATTGAAATGGTAGTGTAGAACTAGTTACTCCAAGATTCGATTACCACAAATTAAACGCACGCCACACGTTTCTTTCCATAATCAGTTGCAATTTACATACTAAAGGATGGTTAGATAATTAAAATTATTGAAGATGTGTAAGAGGAAGAAATAGCAATGGGCAAAGCAAGAGTCATTAGGACGATAAAAACTGAAGGCGACATGACCCCAATGCGATGGACGACCTCCATTAGCATCTTAAAGGTTTAATTAGATATCAACGTATCGGCCGGGCGCCCACGTCAAGCGGTGACTGCGGCAATCGAATTAGCCGCTAGTTCCCAAACAAAGCTGCCGATCGGACCCACCCCACGACAAAACGTTTTCTCGCAATCTTCGATCACCGGATTAAGCGAGTCTCGTCTCGCACGTTTTATCTCCGATTGTCCGCACTTAACGCGCACTTTACGCCGAGTGCCCCTCGAGAGGAAATTGAAAGCGATCGCTTTCCCCGCTATCTTATCTGTAGTGTTACACTAATTAATCGATGTAGTTCGACGATCGTTAGAGGTAAATAATGCTCACATCGGCCGGAGGAGGTGATTTATCGGTGTGAATAGACAAAAGTGTCGCGGGCGGAGCGGATCGGGACAATGCGATGGAATGTCGTCGCGAGCCGGTCGCTCGCTCGTGCGGCCCGTGAATGCGGATTATTAATAACTCGCCCGATGTTCGACACGACCGAGTCAGCTTCGAACGCGCACCGCGGTCTGAGCGACTCCCATCCCACTACGCCCGGAGCGACTGCTTCACCTGTACTGTATGACCGCGCCTTAATTTATTCACAGTGCGTTTTAATGACTGCATTGATGCTCGCGCATTTCACGAGCCGGTCCGTCCGATCGATACCAAATTCCCTAACGTTTTCCAATATTTAAGATCAATCAATGTTCCAAAAACCGAAAATTATTATATTCGTATTGATGCGCCGTATTTCTCACCCCTCGATTGTATCAGCCCTGCTTTCGGGATTACAATGCATGACAATGGAGTTGGCGTGGATTATAACAATTTCCCCAAATTCTGTGGGTTCATATTTGTGCGTAACAATAAGACAAAATAGTGATAATGTCACATGTGTGTACGTTTTGCCGCAAATGAAACTAAACTGGCTATTTCATAAATCTGCACACATTGTTCGCAGTTACATCGACTCAGACCTAACGTACCTCAATAAACAAGCAGAATCATGAAGATCAATCGCAACTCACTTC
>DWJZ01007141.1:0-12377 GCA_018249125.1 Asbolis capucinus
TAAAATCAATAACTTGTTAGTTTACTTAGTTTTTGATTTTCTAAGAACTTTCAGTTTGAGCCTCGTATTAAAGGCAAAGATACAAAATCATTCCCTTTACACATCGCAATAGTGTATATAGCGTTATTTTCTTCCGTACGATCGTTCGATATACGTTTAATTCTAAACATGTAAGAGAATGTTGAACTGAGATATATTTTTTAAATTAATGGACTTTTCTTAGTAAGGTATCTTGTACATATGTACATATTCGCTAAGTTATAATTATCAAAGTATTTTGGAGAAAGCGCAGCACATTTATCTCGTTCAACCACTTCGCAATCGCAATTTTTGTCAATACAAAATTCCTTTTTCTTTATGACTAATAGATACAGCACAGCTTAAAACGGAACCTTTATATAAAGGTTCCTCAATAATGTAGGAATGTACAAAATATATTTTTTAAACTTCATCCCCTAATTTGAGGTAATTTGTTTAACACATCAAACAGTATATTATTACCGAGTACTTGACAGCAATAAAAAAATATCCATACCTTGGCGAAAGGTCACGGTCGCTTTGTTCGGAAGGAAATCATAAACCATAGAGCAAAAAAATTCGTAAAATCAAAATAACATAAATTGTAAAGCACTTTACATTTTGTCATCAAATTTCACACAAATTGTAAAATATACTAAAGTAAATAGATACACATTCAACTCGCAATTGCATCAAACAATACGAACATTTTATTCAGTTAGTTTCAGACCGATACTTTGTAACATGTGCAAGAGTCTTTCACCATATAAGGCGTGGAAGCCATGCTATTATGACTGAAATCATAGAATCCACATCTCAATTAAACACATTCATACATAATTTCATACAAACCTTCAAATAAAATACTCAAACTTCTCACCTCTGAACTTGATTTGATTTCAGGAAGAACTGATTTTGGCACTTCGAAAAACCTTAATAAAAGCGGGTCCCAATTTAAATTTTCAATATTCATAAGCATTGTTCGCGAAGCGTTTGTGACGTCTGTGACATGTTTGCCTCCGTTGACGCCACCTGAAGTTAAAAAAAAGAAACTTGAAAGGGATGAAATAGCTAACGAAAATTTGTATGGAAATTCGTCATCGTCTATTTTTATTTCCACCACGCATGATGGGATGGAGGGACGGAATAGAAGAAAACTATTTTACGCGAACGCAGTCGCGGGAAATCAAAGGCAGTGACCTATCGGTATATATGGTGTTAAGTAACATATAGAAAAATGTGCATTAAAATTACCTACACACCCAGCATAAATTCAACCTGGATCTACTCGTATATACATATGTACATATACACAGGTTTACCAAAACAAAGCAAATCACTAATCCTATGTTTAACTAATATTTGTAAATACCAAAGATGTTATAAACACTTAATCTTTTACACACATCAAGTTCCTTATCTTGTTATGCATTAACAAGATATCATGTATAAAAGAAAATAGTATATCTCACTTTTATCCAAGGCTATAAACTCATACAATAACCTTTTCATAGTGAGTATTCCTATATCAAAATCATAACAAATGTAACTCAAGCATATGTTGCAAGCATATGCATCTTATGCTGCAAAACATGTCTCATCAAGGCCATACTCCACCACGCTGGCCAAGTGCAGATTGGCAGACTTCACACACCTGACACCAGTATTGCAAACTCCCTGGCAGGTTTTCTCATGATGTTTTTCTTCACCGTTATAACAAGTGACATTTAAATAGAGACTAATAAACATAAAACTTACAAACAGAAAACAATTTTAAATCTATATCAATTATAGTTCATAGATTTATGACATATGTCTGCAATTTCTGTTTCTCAGATAAACTGCACACCAAAAACATCCCTATTCTGAATTTAACTAATATTTTATTTTATTGTTATTTTCGCATTTATGTACTTTAAATTACTTTTATTCTTATAGATTTATTTTGTAATGCTGATGATGTTTTGGCGAAATAAATATTTTTCTCTCTTTATTTCTGTTATTTTTAAACTTAATGGATAATTTTTAATACCTGTTAAATTCCATATAATCCAAGTATCAACAGTCCCAAAGTAACAGTTACCATTCTTCATAGCTTGCCGGACTGCATCAACATTATCTGACAACCAACGTAACTTCGACGCACTGAAATATGGTGACATAGGCAACCCGCAAAGTGGCTGAAAAATATAAGAAAACTCATCTTTAAAATATATAACTTCTCAAGACAATTTGAATTGGGAGAGAATTAATTATTAATTAATTTGTTATTTCAATACATAAATTATTATTTTGTTATTTCAATACATAAACGAATTAGCATATACACAAAAGAATAGAGATATTTACAGGTGAAGTGTTGATTGTGTAACTCTATAATTTATTGACAAGGTTGAAACTATGAAATGTTGCTGATTATAAAAGATTAATCAATGTATCACTTGTTACTAATCAAAGCCAGTTTCCTTAGATGGCCTTGACTAGTTTAAAATGTAAATATAAATTATATAGTGAGTTATCTGTGTTGTAATTACGTTGTAAAATATGAATTGAACAATATGTATCTTACTAAATACTGACAAGCCTACAAATGTTAAAATTGGTAGTTATTCTTAAATTATTAATTACTGGTCATCATTGAAACCTATAAATGCCCTACATATGAGCTTGGCTCTGTTACGTATAATGTGAGAGGTACAGTCAGTAGTCTATCACTCTGGTTTGGAAGACCTCACATACCTTCAAACACTTCATGGGGAACTCGCAAGAGGTAACAACACTCACAAAGTTTAGGAAAACGATGCAAGTGATAATTCACTTGTAATGAGCACATACTGTGTACATATCTATTGTTAAGTGCATACATATAACATTATAAGAAATGTGCAGTATTCAAACTCGGATGTTTATATTTGAGATATATTGTAATGTTGTTTACCTAATATAAGTGCTTAACTACCAACCCGTCTGATGGTAAGTGGCGATGAAGTCTATGGTAAAGTGCAATAACTTAGTACAAGCCTATTTGTGATTAAGCCATGACTAAGCCTAAGTAAAATTACTGGCATGTTCAGCAAAAAAACTAGAAAATGTATTCAAAAATTACACACAATGATTGATTGCTTAGAATGAAATAAACACTAACATATTTAGTGTAACAACTAAAGTTTTCAGTAGTGTTAATACGAGTAACCCCTGAAAAGAAGACTGCATCATTCACATCCATTTATACCGCATCCATCAATATCCTATTTTCCAGATAATGGAGTATTTATTAACAAAATTTCCTTTAGTAAGACACACTCACCTTCAAGTAATTCATGTTTCTAGTTTTATTGGGGACTAGGTCAAGTAACTTGTCTATTGTGGAGGAAGTTCTCATATCCAACCAAACTATGGCATTGTGGAGGGGTTTTCCAGTAGTTTTATCCCATACTATTGTTGTCTCTCTCTGATTTGTGACTCCCACTGCTATTATGTCCTGAAAATAGAATTCATGACTTGAAAAACCTCAAATAAATAGCCTGGTTGGTAGTGTCCACGCAACAAAGAGAGACGTGGAAATGGTATTTGTGTCGATCAGTATGGAAACTCTTACACAAGTAAATGACTAATGAAATGTAAGCACCACTAAGAAATGTTGAATTTTTTTGGCACTTAGTTTTATCATTCAAATAGTTGAATTAACTCGCTATATTTAACTATGCTAAGCTATATTTAATTTTGGCAATAAACCATAAGACCAACAGTTATAATTTGTTAATTTGATGACTTTTGTAGCATTTTAGTACGTTCAAAATAAGAGATGCGAGTAACCACTCATATGGTTGGTCGTCTTGATCTGCCTACATGCCATATCAACCTCCTTCTGTTATCCATGTGGTGTATATGCAAAACAGGGTTGAAAGTCTGATTCCGTAACAGGGCACACATTTATGTGACAAATGGATTTTTGTTACCAAATTAAGAGTTATATTCAAGACATGAATTTGCATTACCCTTGCCTTGAAGGAATTCTAGTTTGTAAATTAATAAACATTGATTTACTAAGGTCTTTTCTTTGTGCATAAATTTGTGCATGGGAAAGTCATTTATTTATCTTTTTGTAATTCTAATAGTATAATATTCCCATATTAACTTACATTCATTTAAATGCTAACAATAAAATATTTCAATTGTAAACTAAACTAAACACCTTTGAACCTCTGAGCCTCATTCGCAGACTGCTCAGTTGCTGTCACAATTGAAACTGTTACCTATGTTATTTTATATGATAAGCAGGAAAACAAGCAGACGGATCATCTGATGGTAAGTGATCACCAATACCCATGGACATTGATAACACCACATTGGGGTGTAATTAATGTTGCCTACCAGGAAGGAAGTACTAGACCTGCATAAGTGGGGGAGAAAAAGAAACAAGGGAAACAGTACATTGCTAATATAAATGGAATCAATAACGACAACTGATCCTAGATAAACCGACAACATACCACTTCAGGACGGGTGAAAGAAGAAGTATAGGAAAGAGGATAACTGAAGATATAGAGGAAATGGAAATTTACACTACACTAGACTATAATTGACAATTAGCTAACCTGAGCTTTGCCTCCTAGGAGTACTAGTTGTTCCATAGCCTTTTTGATACATGTTGTGACGACTTCCAATATTGCGCACGGGTCCTGTTCAACCCAACCTTCTTGAGGAAAGTGTTGGTCTAACTCCTTCTGGTGCATAGCTACGACTTCTGTCGAATTCGCCTTGAAAATTATGAAGCGAGCACTAGAAGTTCCTTCGTCGATAGAACCCACCAACGGTCCAAATTTTCCATATTCCGACATTTTTACGTGTATGGAATAACTAACTGATTATCGTCGCACTTTGCTCGCTTATAATTGCGGTCAAACAAACTATACTTATGTCATTAATATCCGCTAACTCCGCCCCGTCTCATATCTATGTCGATAACACAATAAAGACAGAAAAGACCTTCAAAACAATGGAGATGTTAAAAGTGTAGATGTGGGACAATAAATTAATAATTATGTAATTAAGATCAATATGATAACCTCAAGAATAAAAATGAGTTTATTTAGTTTTGTGAATTATTCATTTGTTGTTTTTTATTTTTACGTTTTTGTAACATAGTAATCAAAAGATTACGAAAAAAAAATTAAGTTTTTGTAATCTGTAGTGTTGCTACAGCCACAGAGAGGACAAAGATATAGACTATAAACCTTGATATTTTACAATAGCCGACGTTAGATGGCGGTACTATAGCATATGGTCCGAACAACTGAACATGTTATAAATACATACAAAATTCTAAAAGAATTCAATATTTTATAGATATATAATTGCGCTGGCCATATTGTTTGGTCTAAATCGGATGTCAACATTTCCAAGATCAATTTTTTTGCCGAATATTAATCCGAATACATGTGAATACTCGTATATTGTCGCCACTACGTCAGTTTCGTCAAGTGAGCTATTGGTTCTTAAGATGAAAGAAATAGTTTTCATTACCGAATCCATGAAAAACCTATCCGATAGAGAAACAATCTGATAACTGTTTGGACCTCACGCAAACCCAAATATTTGACTTTGAAGTTGATTTTGATTGTGATACGTCAGCAGCATTCCGAACATATTATTATCAATTTACAATAATGACAATCTCTTAAAATTGTACAAGATTATTTTTATGGCCAATATTTTTGAATGTCAATCGAAAACATTAATCACACAATAAAGGCAGTGAGAGTATCTTAAGTTGAAAGCACCAGTTTTCTGAGTGCAAAAATGGCGACGTTTTATGATTTCTTAGATATTCTAAAAATGTAGCAGTATATTGTTAGCTGCCATTGTTCGTTATTACGGAACGATCGATATTCTCCTCAATAACTGCCGCAAAGTTCAAAGACGTTAATAATTCTTTAAATCTCTTCTTAATAATCCTTACAAAATCTGTACTAAGGAGCGATTAAATAACCTTTAGTGACGCTGCGGGAGTAACAGCACTCCTTTGAAACAGTGCTCTCGATTATTTTAAAAAGCTGACAAACCAAACTTGGGTAGCGACAGCGCTAGTGACATAAATCCAACCAATGAAGACTGTGGCAAGAACATGTTTAAATTACTGGAAAAAGAGTAGTATAGATAAACTGATCAGTTATATTATTTACAAACCAAAACTATCGGTTTCTACGTGATTTATAGACAAATTGGCAATAATTGTAATACAAAAACAACTTTACATATATTTTTTAATTTATTTTTTAAATTTAATAAGCTTTTCAGAACTATGTCTGGTAAGATCTATGATCTGTTATCTCACCTTGTAATGAAAAGTAAAATGGAGTGTAAACTCTTTATAAAGCAGCTCAAGGGACTGAGAATTTTTTCCTTATAGAGAGTTGACGTTATATGGAGTTAGGGTTGTGTCTGTGAGTTTTAAGCTAAACCAAGTTCTCACTTCTACTTTCTCGTTATAAAGGACTAGAAACTGTCATCACCTATTGCGCTAGTTTGTCAAATGCTTGCCTGGCTTCCTATAACGCACTTCCATCTCAATGCATGAAATTACTCATACAAATTTGTGGAAAACGAGAGTAAAGTAAGTCATCGATAAAGCACCGTGGCATGAATACATCGGTGGGGAAAATTCCTAAAGTACCTAAGTGTCATGGTACACGAGAGATCTTATGTGGGCACAGAAGGACCCTGTGATACATAAATTAAACAAAAAAAATGTATTTAAAACTCACCACATAGTTTTAAAACAGTATTCGGCATATATTACAAGGGAGCTTCTTCCGATAAATTTGCCACGGACTTCATATGTTGAAGTTACGCCACTTACAATACAAATATAAAAAAAATGTAGCAATTATTAATTACGTACAGATTTGACGTCGTTAGTTTAGGATAACAAATTTCAAAATAAAACATTGTGCACTAAAGATGTACTTAATTTTCTGTGTCCTACATCAAAATCTTCGATCTATTATTATCATACGATATAAACTTATGTATTAATTAATTTAATAACAGTACCTAACGTAGCCAGTTCCTTGTCATTGACAACCTAGAGTAATAATTAGAATTATAGTGACCTCTGATTTTATAGCCTGTCAATTAAAATAATATAACGTTGTGGTATTTATTGAATACTAATATAGGTACGCACGGTTACGGAATTACAATCAATTAGGTTATCATTGGTTATGTATTTTAATCTATTAATATTTAAGACTGAAACTTTAAATAACTTTAATTATCTTTGGACAACTCACACACGGTCATTTGACCCCAAACTAAGCGTTAGCTTGTACTATGGTGACCAAACAACTGATAAACATACATATATACTTTTAAATACATATATAAATAGATATTTCTATTACACACCCAGAAACACAGAACAAACATACCTGTTCATCACAGAAAAGTTTGACCTGGGTGGGAATGGAACCCACGACCTACGGTGTAGTAGTCAGATTCACTAACCACTAGACCAACCGGCCTGTCTACTGTATTTTTCCTACCGTAAAACCTTCCAAGAGCGTCCAACTATAATTTTGTTTGCTCGACACGGTACAAATCGCAAATATTGAAATAATTGGCAACATTATATTCAAATTCATTATTCAAAAATTCAAATAAATACTTACGTTTATTATTTAATTGTAGGCAAAATTTTGATATATCTGTTACTGCCTAACGGGCGTTTTAAAATATTCCGTTAGTCAGCTGTAACACCACACACACCGTCTGGTCCACAGTCTGGTCATAGAAAAGTATTTCACACCATTTTTACTGGGCATAAAATTAAATCTGACAATTCCTATATATTACATTCATGATACTACCTCAGCATTTCTGCTACAAATAATATTGTTAGAGGATAGTTACACATATAAAATAATTATATTTTTAAGATCAATAATTGTTTTTGTTCATTTATGGAATAATATGCTTTAGAAATGTGGTGCTGAAGACGGATGTTTTCATTTCACGCAGCAAAAAACTCACACATACCTCAACCCCCAAAAAGCTCGAAACTAACGTCCCGCAAAAAGTCATGAGACGCCAGGGAAGAGTGTATGGAGCTTAACCTCGAGGACGATATCCTTTGTGCTGTACCGACCTGATTGACTGACTTGATCATCGTGTCAATAAATACTAATGTCCGTTATCGAATAACGTTCCGGAATAAATGGAGATCTGTAGTTCTGTGTACCTCTTAACACTGTTACTGACCACGACTGCTATGTCAACATTAAACAAATAATGTGTTGATAAAGATATCATTTGTCGTTCATAGTAATATTGTTCGTTAAAGTCATTAAGTGTTTCGTTTAAAATATAATTGTTTAAATATTTTTTTATTATTATATAACGCCAAGCAACTTTGTCTATACACCTGCGTGCACCATACTGACGATAAAAGTGACAATCGTTTATGGTTTAATTTTAATAAAAAAATTGTTCCACTTTGCCCACTCGTATGCGACATGCAATTGACCGTTTAAAAGTTAAATATTAAGGTCGTTTATTACTCAAATAAAATCCCTAAGCCTCAAGCTCTCAGAGAGAAAATATCGAAGTAACACAAGTATTTACAAAATGGGTAAGCTTGCATTAAATACAATTTATTTAATCCGCTACACAAGTTGAGGTTTTTTATACATTCATATATACTTCCCTGGTGTTAATAAAACATTAAATCCAAAGAATAGCATATTTAATGTAATATAACTATTTTGAAATATTTAGAAGGAAATAAAAAATCGAAAGAAATCTAGACAAAGCTGCATTATTTTACAGTAATCATAGACATATTATTACTATTTAACAGTGAAACCTTACATAATAACGAAGAAAAGATACATACCTAATACCTACAACCGGGGGAGAGATCATCAAATGCAAAAGATAGGTATGTAAAATTATAAAAATGTGATGGGAACAAATCCGATGACATTAAGTATTTTCCTAAAAGTTTTTAGAAATGGTTTGTAATCAATTTTAGGTCCTGAAAGACGTGGGTTCTAATGAACTATAAGTTCTGTGTCAGAAAACATCGCGAAACCGGCATCGCTGAAAGTTCTCCAAAAAATTTAACTGCACGAAGCCTGTCTCTTAATCAGCGCGGTGGTCTATGGATTACTTTATTGCTTGCTCCAAACGGACATCTCTATTCCCATATAATACAAATATTATAAATTTGTTAATGTGCCGCCTGTCTGTAACACTTTCATGTATGGAGTTCTAAAAACACAATGTTGGAAAGCCAGTTTCTTCTTTACTTCCTTCCTGTGGTCTTCTTCTGTAAGATTTAATTTGATTTCAAACCAGTTACCGTTGCGGTGTTGACGGCTGCAGTCGTCAACGAGACGTACGTCGCTAACAACTCTTAGTAAGTAGATACTTCGTACCTAATTAAGTTATAATGAAACTTTTTGTTGCAGATAAGTACTTTGTTTTTTATCGAATGGAACTGAATCACGTATCGTCAAATCACGATTCTTCAGTTACAATGGAGCGTAACAGAAATACTCATAGCCAGGCGGATTACTTTGATCGCAGATGATCGGAAAAGTTAAACAACACGATCGGTGAGAGGATAGAACTGCTGGTAGCAAAAAAATCATGAGCCCCTCTGTCCTTGCGTTAACACGTAATCCGACGTCTTTTACGCTGTAATTGTTAGACAGCAAACGTTATGCCTTTTCGGAGAACTTCGAATGAGATAAAAATCACCTACAGTTGGACGGACCTCTAAACCAACCCGCATTGATGGAATATGCTTTACTCTGTTGGGAACCAATGTTGGTAATAAGTATCAATGCAGCATATTTCAAGCAACTCATATAAATTATGTAATATAAAGTAATGGTTTGGTTAACTTTCGATAAATTTTATTAACATTTGAAACGTACCTATGTCTACCTATAGGTAATAGACACTAAAGTAGGTACCAATTTAAAAACTTATCGTTACCCAATTCCAAAGAATTAATTTGTTTTTTATGTCTGCAGTTTTCTGGTAGCATTTTAAAATTACATAGATAAAAATAATGCGAAAGTAACACTAGCTGTTACGCTTTCACGTCTAATTCATTGAACCGTTTAAAATGATGATATTTTTAAATAAGAAAACCTACCTCAAATGACTTCGACAAGTAATAAAATGAAAATAATTTCAAATCATTTCAACAAAGGTAGTCGTAACCATTCAATAAGTCAAGACAAATTGTCAGATGTAATTAAAAAAATTATGTAACGAGGTGATTAATACTAGCTTTTGAATTAAAAATATTAAAATCGGTACACCTATTAAAAAGTTATGAGAAAAAACATTAAATAGAAATTAAAAAAAAAATTGTAACTCAAAACCTACTTGTAAAATGTTGTTCACGTGCAAATAATCCGTAACCTTCATTGTGCACTTAATTGATTTGATAGAAAATAAGATTTATTAAAAATATTTAAAAACACAAGTTTTAATTATAGATCCATAATACAAATTAACACATACATTTTATAACTATATTGTTAACCGTTAAGGAGTTCCCTTATCTGGAGCCAACCCTAAACGTAGTATCAGGTCATGCTTGTTATAAAAATGCATTGTCATCAGGATAAAAACGTTATGCAAAATTTCCGCTCGTAAGAGAAAGTGGGTCTAATTAAGCTTGCAAGATTTGACCCGTAACAAATTAATATACAAATATACTAACATACTAATATACAAACATACTCTGCAAGTTAAATATAAGCTAGTAAAAAGGCGAAAGTTTTATTGTATAAGACATATTTATTTATAAGTGACATTATATTTCGTAAGTTATAGTACTAATTAATATCTATATTTGTTGTATGTTCTGTAATGTATTAGTAAGTTGAAGACTGTCACTATCGCATTAGGCTCTCTCTGTGATGATAGCTGTGAGGATAATAAATAAATAAACAAGTGTGTAAGGGTTTATTAGTATGTACCAACTCCAGTCTGTAAGTGTCAGCTCGTAAGGCCGAGCAATTCCAAACACCGGCTTAATACGAATTAACTAAATGAATTACAAATTGATGTAATTTAGGACGCCATTATCAGCCGCCTAACTTGATGATTAACTTTGTCAGCTTTAATCAGCGATTAATTAGAACCTATCTAGCCTATTCATTAGCTGAATAGAACAGAATAGGATTAGAGTATACTGATGGCTGATCTCCAACAGTTGGTGTGCTTTTGTGTCATTAAAAGAAACTGCCAGCGGCTTATGTATTGGCACAATAAAAATCGCTATTGTACCTAATTTAATTTTAATATATCATTGTGGTGGTTTCCCAACATTAATGTTATCAGCATTGGATTTAATGGAGAGGCGTGTTATGAGGTTAATTGGAGACCCTAATTTGGTTGAGTCCAAACTCCATAGGCTCGAGTACAGGCGCAGCCTCTCGATATTCTACAGGATATATTTTGGAGTGTGCGATTTAATTCCCAATTTTAGAACGAGTCGATGCAAGGCCGGTATCCATCCCTTCGTTGTAGACATACCGCCAGCACGAACGTCGCACTTTACGTCCTCTTACATCATACATACCGCGAAGGACTGGAATAAGTTGCCAGGGTCAATGTTTCCGTCCGATTCCAATGTGTGTTCAAGTCAAGAGTGAATAGGCTATTACTAAATTAGTGGGCTTTATTATATAAAACCATATCGCCGCTTACTATCAGGTAGGATAGCGGTCAAGAATAAATTTACAGAAAGTAAAAAAATACTATTTTATTATTTTTACTGCGGACCGCGAGCAGCTGACCGAGCTGCCACTCCGAGCTGATAGGGGAGCACTGAAAATCAGTGCAACCCAGTGCTGCCTCTTTGGGGATTACTAGGTATTGTTTTTCTTGATACATGTTTATGTTTTTGTACAGTATTGTTTTTTACAAGTCTATTGAACTAGCAGAGTATGTTGGTATATTTGGTTGTTACAAGTCAAATCTTGCAAGCCTGATTAGACCCACTTCCTCTTACACTACGGAGCCGAAATTTTGAAACTACGTTCAAGATTGGCTCCAAATAAGGGAACTCCTCAACGATTAACAATACAGTTATTAATTTTGTGTCTTTATTTTCGGAGTGATGTGCGTTTTAAGCATTTAAATTTTACTCGCTATAACGGCGAAGCTAAATATCGTGAGGAAACTTGTATGTTTGAAAACTCAAAGGTCTGCCAATCCCCACTTGGTCAGCGTGGTGAACTATGGTTAACCTTTTCATTCAGAGAAGAGACCCGTGCTCAATAGTGGGTCGTGATGGGTTGAGATAATGATTCTTTCGATATACATACCTG
>DWJZ01007142.1:0-12376 GCA_018249125.1 Asbolis capucinus
TCTTTGTATTATGGATCTATAAATCAAAGCTTGTGTTTTTAAATATTTTTAATAAACCTTGCTCAGAGTTGTATTTATTTCTTATTAGATAATTTACTGACTAAGATGTATATATATAGATGCGATTCCTGACGTGAATAATGTATGTCTGATTCGTTTAAGTTATATATACATAAGTTCGCCTTTATCCAAAATCTCACAGCATTGTGCCAGGTCGTATGTAGTAAAAATAGGAAATTCTGTTCATATGTGGCCCAACATCGCTTTACGATCTCTGTTTTCGACGGAAATTTCTTTTTTTACAACCAAATATTGAAAATGGAGGATTTTATGAACCATTTTGTTATAGTTTAGAGCAGGTGCTCAAATACTGGCCGATTGATATTTTTATCAATATGATCTTTTTACAATACTACATTGTTATAATATCGGTTTCAATAATAAAATTTGTGTTTAAAAAACATAATTGTATGTGTTTTGTGCTTGTAAGCGCACATAAAGCCGCGGTCCCAGTTGTTATCATTAGCTAAGAGGCTTATTGGTGACCTTAACTTGGTTGAGACCAGTTTCTAAAGCTTCTAGTACAGGCGCAGAGTTGCCAGCCTCACGGTCTTCTACAGGATACACTTTGGAGAGTTTGCACAGGAATTGCATGATTTAATTCCCCCATGCCCATTGCACAATGTCTTCAAGTCAAGATTGAATAGGCTCCTGCTAAGTTAGTGTGCTTTACCATTGAAGACTTCATCGCCAATTACCATCAGGTAGGATTGTAGTCAAGCGCTAAGTTATATAAGGTAAAAAATATGATTTAGCAAAATACATCTTCGGCCGGGATAAAAATATTCGATACTTGCGTGGGGTCCAAACCTCTCCACCCGTGTTGGAGCAGCGTGGTGATGTATTATCTAGGCCTTCTTAGGAGAAATCCATGCTTATTAGTGGGACATCTAAGGGTTGCAGCCAAATTGTATTTTGTAGAGAATGTAATATTTTACTCCCGTATATTAAGGAAGCGTCGGTGTATGCACGTTCGGCCACATGTGGTGCTACCGGGATAATGCAAGTTAGAAAGTAGTAATTTAAGCGATATAAAGGCCCCACGTTGGGCGCCATTCTTTACGGCACTAATAAAATTCGGTCATATTTTCGCTTTACTTTAATACTTGACTAAACATGGGTTACATACAAATCATACAAAGTAGCTTCTCTTGTTAACCTAGTCATATTTTCGATGACTAGTCTCATTATTATTTAATACATACTTAGTTTTGTACTTCCAATTTCGAATATATTTTTAGTATATTTGTTCTAATACCTCGGCAGTGATGCGAGTAGAACGCCAATGCGATAACAACATATAAGTCTAGATAGATAAATAATGTGTCAATTTGCGATATAATAATATATGTATATGAAAAGGTAATACTATGATAAAGAATTGTAAGCTACGAGTAATTAACGTTAACTACAGCGACAGTCAGAAAGTCTTTCGTTTTTAGAAACCTTGTAAATGGTCGTAAACTGTTTTTATCGCCTTTTATATTAATTCTGCTTTATTACCGTACATTTTTGTTTCATTCACATTTCCCCCCGCTAATGTCGATAGGCTACATCGAGTTGCATTATCGCACGTTCGATAAGACAAATAAACATTTAAAAACAGCTCCAAGGCGGTCGTGAAACAGCGTACATTTAGAGCCAGGTAGATCCAGCACTAAAGTAGAAATGAAAGAGGCAGACAGAATAAGGTGTATTTTATTCACGAGCCGCCAGTGAAGCTATCAGACATGTCCAAACTTTGCTGAGTGCAGCTTTATTTCCGTTTGACCTGTCTAGTTCGACGCTATTCCTGGAATACCACGGCCCAGACATGTTCGTTCGCCGACAAGCTATATGCAACCCTGACAGCGCTACCTCGCTGCTGCAACACGATTCTGCACTTCCGAATCGGAATACTTAATTGATATTATTTTGGCACCAAGTCAGTAATTAGTAAAATAAATTGACACACCTGAACTTAGCACGAATAGAATTCGACTACGACTCCGAATACGAATAGATTTGACAGCGTCTGGATAATGTTAAACGACTTTATTATTTATCTATATATCACGAAGCAAAGTACCTATCTATATTTTCGAATATTACGTGGGCGGAGGATGAGAAAACTTGACACAGTTAAAATTTATATAGAGAAGGAGTGCAAAATGCTAATGTTTTATTTGATAGTGCATTGGAAATAAATTGAATTAACAATTAAATTACGCACACTGCGATGCATTTGACACAAACATTTGTTTGTTAATTACAGTAGCGTCAATGATAAATTAAATTAACCTTATATTGCAGAATTAACTTTGAATTTCAACCGGAGTTGTTTTGTGTTGTTGCAGAACTTTAGGTGAAATTAATTTTTCAGACTCTTGAACATTTGTTAAGTTAAAATTATGTGTTAAACTACTACAAACGTTACAATTTTAACATAATCACCTTGTTACTTAGCCCATAAGCCGTAAGCAAAATAACGTTTTAGTTAAATTACTAATTCACGAAAAACTGAGGTAATCGCTTGTTTTAAGACCTAAAATATACAGAGTAACGGTGTTTCTCGATTGAGGCATTTTGTATTCTTTGTTTAGTGTTTTATTTCATGCATATCTAAGGCTTCTGCTACGTGATACGAGCGGCGATACGGCGGTTGTTCTTTTCATAAAATATTTTCAACTTGACATCGTACGAGTGAGCTCTTGCAATGTTTTATGAGAACTAGACCGTTCCGTTTGATACATTTGTACTTACAAAATTAAAGTATTTTCGATCGCGTGAACTGTACAGAGATTTCATTGTGGTTTTTTTTTATTCATATCCATACAATTTAAACAAATCAGATTTTTAAACAATCCGCACAAACTATCTAATGGCTTGTAGGTGAATGTTTAATGTTACTCACTTCGTTTTTTTATGAAAAATAATGATCTAAAGAAACGGTTTTAAATTATATCGTCAATTAATAATATGAGAAGAGTCTCAACGTATTCGAAGTGAATGAAATAGAAATGTAATAATTTTATAAATACAAATTACTCGCCAGATATCGCTCAATTTTAAATGGGACCTTCTGACAAGAACCAGGTTTCCAATTTAAATCAACATCAGTACAACCAGTAAAGATTTATGAGTTTAACATATATAAAATACAGATGAATTTTGAGCCTCCGTCGGGTCACTAATATTTTTTATTGCAAACGAACGGATTGAAAACGTTAAGCTGGCTTATACACTTACCTTTATAGTTTATGATTGTTTTTATCTACAATTAATTTTTACTATATTTGCTAATCCAGGCATTAAAATATAAATACTACCGGTATTGGATAACCTGCGGTCAATATTATTTACTAATAGCAACGAACGTACAACAGTTATTTGCGAGTACGTAATTAATTAATTTATTGAAAGCCGTTTTTTAGATTCAATAACCATACATACCCATAAAGATTGCACACAGAAAATCACCCGTAACCCGATGGCAACGGTCCTACATAATGAAGTGAGCAACAGCGACCGTGATCAGTTTCAGCTGTCAGTCCCATTTCTATTCGTTGAATATTAGTCTAGTATCGTTGAGTATAACACAAAAAGATTTTTTCAATTTGGACCAGTAATTCCTGAGATTATCGCGTCAAACAAAGAAACTCTGAGCCTATAATATTAGCATAGATATATTGTGATGCGCTTCATTAAATACAACTTCGTTGACTCCATGAATTATTAACTATACACGGTCCCGACACTATCTGAAACTTAAGTCAGATGTGTACTCTCGGAGGACAGCACTAGAAACAACCGACTCAGTATTTTGTCCTGAAAACAGATATTCTTTTGCAAGAAAATATGGCAAATACAAAAAGAAGTAAACTTTTCACTTTTCTGTTTTGTATTTTGCATGAGTTTTAATCATGAGGTTTAATGTCAATCAATTACTGAATTTTTTGCCTTGTTTACATATATGTTATATTCCTCATTTGCAAAATTTCCATCATGATGACTGATTTCGCAAAGGAATTTTTAATTTAAATTCTATATTTTTTGATTAAAAGAAAGTCACATTAAAGTTACAGAAAAAAATATATTTTGGCATCACCAGGCGTTGACTGAAGATCTGAAAAGAAATGAACGTAATTATTCTTTGTATTAACTCAAAACATAGTCATCAATGTTTTGACAGCAGTTGTGCATTAATAAATTATCTTATTATTAATAAAACAACCCGTATGACCTTTGAAATCAGTAAAATTATATAAACATGAATTTTAATTAGCGCCTAATATAAATCCTTAGCAATGTCCCGCATACTAGTGAAAAAAATCCTAGGGAAAATACTAGGGAAATTATTGGCAATAGAGCAAAATGATGCACTACAATTTTATAGAGGACATTATTTGGTAACTGGTTCTTCCAAAGTGAAGCGAGGGCAGTTTCGAGTAGAATGTATAAGTTTCGAGAAGGTAAATAATGTGGTCTCTTGCAAAGCTAATACCTGCCAAGTTCTCTTGGAACCTATGAATTTGTAAGTAAGGTCCAAAGATCCTTTCCAGGAACCCCTCTAGAGACCCATATACTTGGACCAGAGCTAACTTAAACCTAACTTTAAGTACACTCTACGGTCCACAGGCGAAACTGAATCCTCACCTAAATATTTATTGGTACTACCTACATCTTAGAAAAAGCCAATGCACAAATTATTATATTTACAGGTTGGGTCAAAATTATTTCCCTAAGGCCTGAAATGATACAGTCAAGTGTAATTTTGGCAACCATCAAGAGATCATCATTTGGATCTTTGAAAAAAACTCATCCAAATCAAGTTCATAACCACCTCACACGGTTGTTACAGCTATGTAGATAGATAACATATGTATTATTTGTGATACTTTTACCTTCATCATTGCTTCATCACTACCCGAAGGTTGACTTCAAGATAACGCTTTTGTCTGGATTTTTTATGTATGATATAATATAAATAAATAATTCCAGTACCTAGCTACATGAAACCTATTACTATTTTAATCCATTAGCGGACAAAGTTTCGTGATCGGGTAATCGCTAAATCATTTACGCGCATTTTCGAGTTAATATGTACCCGAAGCAAATATATTTTTTTATGATTTGATTACTGATATTTTGTTCGCTTTTTGAATATATAATACAGTAAAACAGTCGTCTTAAAGTTGTCACTATCTGATCATTCTGAAAATGTAAATTGAAGTCACGTACAACGTCGTGATTATATTCGTCTTCACGTGAAATGTTCTGAAAAAACAAATTATTATCGCGACAAAGCCAATGACACCGCCGCATTATAATTACAGAATAATACAACGTATGTCAAAAATTTCTGACAGGTGTCTCAAGTTCCCGCAAACATGACAAGATAAAGTTGAGATGGCGTCTTTGGCGTCTTCTGCGTCAGTCAACGACACGATCAAAAATTAATCTTCTGCTGCATAGACACACGATGTCGTGTTATTTTGTAAAGTAATTTGTAGCCACTAAAATGACGTGTTTGATTTGATGCCATATAGATCGTTTTCATCAATATACATACATACATAGACGATATAGACGAACGATACGTTATACGCTCTTGAAAATCATGAAAAATTGTATCGCGATTGCCACAAATACAGGTAGCAGATTTTGAAAATGTTGCTAACTTCAATAATACACAAGCGATGGAATCTTGGATCGTGTAAAAGTGACATTATTTTTTTGCTATGAAAACATGACATTACGTCAAACTTAACACAGTGCGCCAATTTTATTTTCTTGCATCCAGTACTTAAAATGTTATTTAGCATTGTTTGTGTTGCCATTGTGTAATGCCATTTGCCATTGTTGAATAATTGCACATTACATACGTACGATGGCATATTGGTGCGATTTGTCATGCTTTATCATGCTTCTTCGTGATATCACAGCAAGGCGTGGCCACATGATAACCGTCAGAGGAACGGAGTAACGATACATCGCCGTAACATAAAGAACTAGTAGATCGTTCATGACCTGTCAATAAATTTTCGCTCCAAATATACGAGAAGCAATTAATACACAAAGCTAATTGCATTTAAATGAAGTTTATATTCAGCGCAGTCAACTTGGCTCTGATTACTCGCGCGACTCAAAAATAAATTAAACTAGATAAAAATGTCGATGGTACTGCACTTTATGGGAATTTTGTTTTATAAAAAGTTTAATCCACATATCCCATTGTGTTTGAATAAACATTTCAATCGAGAGGTTTTTCATTCGCAGTGGTTATTCAACCGGACCCGCACATTCGCTCTTTTTTACGGCACACTGATTTCCGATGAATGAACTGCGGTACCAATATTAGAGTTCACTCTCAATACCGTGCAGGTCACTGGCGCCACGGAAGAAAAACGAAACCTATGAAATATTAACAAAATACCTTTGTTAAACAGGCTTAAATAATTATTTTGGCTTCTTTTACACAATGCGTTTTATCATCTAAGACTACATCGCTACTTACTATCAGGTGGGATTATAGTCAAGTATTAACTTATAATAATTTTAAACAATTACTTTTGATATGTATTCGATATAATTTTATATGTAACATAACTTAGCCAGGCATTAAAATTATCTAAATATTGGCATTATTTTAATACAATCACCATTGCACTTATTAGTAGTCTTCCACGTAAACGAATCGAGCATTGATAGACATCAAAGCACTTAAAGAGCTTTCGATGAATTCAAGTATGTAAGTTTTCGCGCGGTATCTTCCTTGAAAGATCGTGATTGAAAATTTTGAAGCTCTACCATCGGAGACTGTCCCCACTTGCCATCAGATGAGATCGTAGTCAAGTGCTAACTTATTAAATGGTAAAAAAAAATTAAACAATAGATACCATTTTGAAGCTTTTTATGCTATGAAGTAAGTAATGAAGAGAAAGCATCTTATGTGGTTTTTGATCTGTTTTCTAGAAAATGACGATAACTTTAAATTCTTAGTTATTAATCTTCAGACCTTCATCGATGTAAAAGATACCACTTTTCATTTCAAACTACATATTTAATAACAAGGCTAATTTAATAACGAAACCAAAATTAAACAGGAAATTTCATAAAAACGTGTTTAATGAAAAGCAAAGAAACTGCTAATGTTTTTTCAGGCGTCGGTCAATAAGTGAACAGCGGGCCGGAATCGCTGAACTCTCAATTTCCGGCTCTGCAATACGTTCTGCCGTGTTTCTTTGTCTTTGCGTGTTTTAAAGTAATTTGTTGGGAATCTTTTATACAATGAATTTGTAACGTAATTTTTAACAAGATAATTATATATGAGATGATTTTAATAAGATTTTTAACAATTATGTTAAATTTTATTTTATATTATGCTTTTATTGCTATAGACAGGCAAACGAGCAGATAGGTTATCCGATTTCAAGTGATATTCACTGTCCATGGACATTGGACATGGACAAATAGATGAATAGAATGAAGCTGACTTTCCATCACTGTGACGAAATACGTGTAAAACCTTTTCAGTTCAACTCTAGGAGGACCGAGAACTCTTAAGAGTTCCCTAAAGTACTTTCAAAGGTGTGGGAAGTCTACCAAGACGCACTGGGTCAGCGTGGTGGACTATGGCCAGTACCCTCACATTGTAAGTGGAGACCCAAGCCCAATAGTAGCCCTTTTTACGGGTTGTTATGATAATAATAATAACTTTATAATAACTCAAAAATGTTACATATATTCGTAGCTATAATTACTTACGATCTACATTCACAACAAAAATGGGAGACTGGTGTCCAAACTAGGATTACCGTGTATTTATGGATCACCAGGCTTTTAAGATTATAAGTGAAAAAGATACATGTGTGCATACATGTGTTTATGTGTGCATAAGTGTGTTATTTGATTGTGGCAGGTTAGTCGTTTTTTGTTTTTTATAAAATAAATAAGTAGTTATGTACTTACTATAATATATTAACAGCACCGAATATACATTATAATATATATATATATATATATAATATAGTACATGAAACCATATATAATGATGATTATAAATAGGTTCGTTGCCGAAATGGTTATGGATGTACAAGCATTTATTAATCTAGTTGCTCAACCCGGCCACAGCTAATAGAAACTTCCTCAAAACTTTCCTCTCACAAAACTCAATTAACTTATACAAACATCCATAATTCGTTATGATTCCAAGTTTCTTAATGTTTTACTATGCCCATACATTTCATGCTTACAGGCCTTCTCATTTTGGTTTTTACGTCATATGTTATATCAAAGTATATCAAGGATGTACAACTCCAGGCCAGGCCATAATGTGGGGTGTACGGAATATAATAAAAAAAAGAGCAATCAAAATTCTTACAACTTTATTTATTATGCAAGTCCGTAAGTACTTGCAAGTAAATATATGATTCCTCACTTTGATCTGACTGTCAAAAAGGTTGAGCAGCTCTGCTTTATACAATGAAAGTAATATTTTAAATTCGAAAGTTTTGAAGGATGGATAGATGTTTGTTACTCCTTTACGAACAAAATTCTGAATATATCTGAATGAAATTTGTCACAGGGAAAAATTTAAGTCTAGAGTAACTTATAGGCTTTTATATCAACATACGATGCGGGGGAAGCCGCGAGCACAAATAAATTTATTTTAAATAAATAGACTCAAATATATATTCACCCAAAACCCATTTTAATATTTAAGTTGCTATTGCACAAATAATCGTGTTACTGCTGTATTAATGACGGTCATCAAGTGACCGTTTTTTGCCCAAAAATGAAGGCAGTCACGAAATATCCACTGGTAACATTGCCCAATAAATTATTTTTATGTGGGCTACTTCCTCGAAGTACAGACTATATTACACCAGAATGGCCAACGTTAAAGAAATTACTCGAAATACCCACCTAAGCGCAACGACGTGGAAAATAGTTTGGGGTTCGCCTCTCGAAAAAAAGCTACAAAATCGAGGGATCCTCGAGAGATAAACTGCAGCCTGTTACAATTTAGTGTAAGTTACAAACAGGCTAGCTAATCATATTATTTTAAAGGTACTCTAGAAACTATTAAAACCCTAAGGCTTGCCTAAATCCTAAACAATCGACAAAGTAACACGGGCGCGGTCGGTGGGCCATCCTCCTATAATTGGATAGTCCACTAATCCCTTCATCGTCCACGTTGGAGCAGCGTGATGGAGTATCCTCTAGACCTCCTCTGTCATAAGGAGAGACCTGTCTTCTGTAGTGGGCCATTATTGCTTTGACCAAGCCATAACGTACTAAAATTTACTGTATCTTCGGTAACATAACCACACCAAAGTCCGTCCAGGAAATTTAACATGAACATTTACTTCACAACCACTAGTCTAAAGGCTGATCTTAAATATGAACATAACAAACAAATAGATAAAATATCACGACATAAGCTAATAACAGCGAAAACCAACGAAGCGTCCACTAGACTAGAAAAACGGAGAGAGCGATGTAAACAAAACGCCCATTACAAACATCCTTTACGAATCGATTGGGAATACCGCCCCGTCCGCGTCCCAACAGGAAAATTCCATTTTCCAAATACAAAACTGAGAACAGACGACACGGACCTAAATACCTTGTAAGTAAACGAAGCGCAATAAGTAAATAGCGAGCTTTGAGGAAATTTCAAAACAAACCAACGATGAAAAACTCTAAACAATTCTTAACAGATTGATATTGTTAGCGGTGTGTTTCGCGGTTTCTCTTTGTGGAAAATCTTGCTTTTAAATAAAAACCATTTGAGGTTTTATTATTGAATTTCATTCCAATGATATCGGAACGTGTTTTAAAATATATTTGCTGTAGTAGAGTACTTGTTCTATGTATCTACTCAATAGACACCTAATGACGGTCAATAACCGTTTATTGGATCTTTTGATAATTTGATTATATATTTTTTATTACTAGATACGTTTACATTATCTATTTCAACTATTAAGTATTTACGATTAATTATTGTGGTTTTTTTTTATATCAGTATGTTTTTATGCGCTAATATTTTGAAGAAATGAGTTTTGTGTGGTTATTTGTTTGTAAATCAAGGACTACTGGACCTATTTCGAATTTTTTTTTACATTATGAAAAGAGCTATATTTATTTTCCTGGAAAATATATCACTATTTTTCCTTGTAAGTGGTTTTTCCGAACCGATGCGAAGGCAGTTACAAGTCTTTACATATTTTTATGTTATTTCTCAAGCATTTAACTGAGTTTTTTAACGCCAACACCTGACGTTTCAAAGTTCAATGTTTCAGAAACAAATTGCGAAATCAAAAAATCGTCTTCGCAGATTGAATTGTTTTCAAACGCTTGGAAAAATAATTCCCATCCTGCAAGTAGGGGAGATATTTATCTTCAGGCACCCTGAAAATATATTTTTTTAATTTATTTCACCACTTTTGTGCCTTGTAATAAAATTATACTTTTTCATCGCTATGAGTATAATCATATTGAATTCAATTTTTCTAGTAATTTTCTTTCTTTCAGCACAAGGTTGCGAATGAACGGATAGACGAAGAAGTTATACGGATTTGGGACGGAATTCTAATAATTAGGCTGAAGGGCACAAGTTTTATCTTTTGGTCGAATATATCTTTATATTAAAAGGTTTTCGCTTCCAGAAACTGCATCTATTTAGAGTCAAAGAATATAGACCTCTTGTAGCGGCGTGCGCGGGACGGGTTAAATATAATAGACGTGTTATCTTCACGATGTCTTTATTATGACTAATTAATCCTAACTTAGCTCTTTACACTACACTCTTATACGAAAAGTTACCATTAACGCCAAAATTACTCTCTTAGGATTGTCTATTTACGGAGTAGAAAAGGTCAGTATTACTTTCCTAGCCGGCGACGTCACCAGTTCATTTATTTCTAAGAACAAAATTGATTTTGTCAATGTCTTCGTAAACAGTTGGTCGGCCGGTTGGTCTAGTGGTTAGTGAACCTGACTGCTACACCGAAGATCGTGGGGTCGATTCCCACCCATGTCAAACTTTTCTGTAATGAGCAGGAATGTTTCTTCTGTGTGTCTGGGTATGTAAAAGAAATATCTATTTAAGTATGTATTTCAAAGTACATATATATGTATGTTTATCAGTTATCTGACCACCATAGGACAAGTTAACGTTTAGTTTGGGGTCAGATGGCCGTGTGTGAGTTGTCCAAAGAAGAAAGATATGTATATTTATTTGTACATGCGTGTCACCCGCCACAAAGGGTATCGTAGTACGGTGTATGAGTGTTTAAGTATTCATTATTGAATAGACTTAACTTTGCATACGTCAGCAGTAAACGGGAGGTCCTGGGACCCTAACGGTGCCTTGACTAATATTAAAAAGGCTACTTACTTATTATTTAAAAGTTTCAGAAAATGAAATACATAGATATAAAATAGATAGTTACTTACACAGCCTATCACTTTTCGTTTTCGAATCCCCAACACAAACATCAACAAGGAAAGTTGATGTTTTCAAATAATCTCACTGCTGTTATTTTTGTGAAAGAAACTTATATTTCCCTTACTGTTTGTTCTCTTATACGACGACGACACAACATGAAAGTAATTTAAAAAGTTAATTCGAATTCAAAATACCAAAATCAATATTTCTAGCTCCTACTAGTTCTTTTGAGGTCCAGTACAGTAATCCAAATCCGTCCTAACTTGATGCAAATGCTTAGTACAATACATATTGTGTGTATGTAGATCCGTATTTTTTTATATTTGCTTGAAATGCCTCTAACATACAACCTTTATGTGAATATTGTATTTTTCTAATAAAATCACATAAATATGTATTGAATACATACACTTATGAAGTCGGTTTCAAAATATTGAATACTGTCGCTGCGACTTATACTGAGCAAAATTAATATCGTAGTCGCCAACAATTAGTCGTAGTATTGTCGCTTCACGTTGAGGTGTTGCGCGACAATACTTGCGCTTATTGCGACATCTGTCAATGGCGATCACAAAACTGATGTCATCCGTGAATAGAACCCATAATATTTTTATACAGAATTGTGATCGCTAACACAAGACTTTGGGTTCACATATATATATATATATGTATATATATGTATATATATATTCATTAATTAACAATAAAAAAGTAGCTGTAAGATTAATATTAAAACGTATTTATATAAATAAGTATTAATGTTAATTCATGAATTAACAATAATTTAATTATTATGTTAATTCATGAATTAACATTAATACTTATTTATATAAATACGTTTTAATATTAATCTTACAGCTACTTTTTACCAAAACAAAA
>DWJZ01007143.1:0-12376 GCA_018249125.1 Asbolis capucinus
AACTTGCATGTTGAGTTTCATCAAAGAATCAACTTTAGCTTTATTCTTTACTTGTCTTACATTACAGCGAACAGGTATTAAACGCTCCTGAAAATATTGTTCCTATCTATTGAATTTAATTCCGTTACAATAAGACTCATTTTTGCTTAACGTGTTTAAATTACGCAAACCATATCGTTGCCAACCGCATCTGCATAAAATATAAAAAGATTAAATGCATCAACGTCACTAAATTCATTAGGTCAATAACATTTTACGCGCGAAATGAATTTACAGAACAAAGACATTTTCGACATTTATTTATAACTTCTCAGTACTTTTATGATTTGTTTATTTCACTTCAAGGGACTACGTTTTTGAAATTTGAATATAAATATTATTCACAAAAGTTTAGCAAGACCAAACTTGCAATAAAGCGAGAAAGTAAAGTCATTGCCAATGTTTGGCGAGGATCAAGGTTGGCCATTTTGAATTTGGAACAAAGGTTTTAAAATTGTAACTATTTCATTGTAGCAGTGGACAGTTATAATATGCCATAATTAAAACAGTGGAAAATTTTCTAAAGGACATAATTATTATCTTCTATTTGCTTCAAATACTAAATTTGAAACGGTTACTAACTAACAGACAATGTACGTATGTAAAAACGTAAATCTTGAAACATAGGATATCGTACAAAGGTTCCTTAGGAGAAAAAAAAATTTGAAAATTCGTCACACAAAGAAAAATCACGAAGAAAACTAAAATTGCGGAGAATAATTTTAATAAGTGGATTTTAACATTTTTATTTCTGACACTTACGCGACTTTACTCAAATAGTACTTTGTCGACGGCAGTAGACACAAGACAACATCCGCCATTTTATTAGTAGACTGCAAACAGTACAAGAGATTGCGTGGGCCAAAGTTTTAGGTGATTTCAAGGATCACAAATGAAAATAACGCCATTAGTAAGAGTATTTTCTTTTTTTGGCGTCGACGGAATAAATTAAGCAATAATACAACTTCTTCTTCAAAATCAATTTTGCAACTGGCACCTACTAAGAACTTGTATATTCAAAATATCGACGCACTGACGTCAGTAGAGAATAATAGACTATGAGTCGACTACAGTTGAGGAGAGTAGAGTAGAGTTGAGCAACTTGACTCTACTCCAGAGTTGATAGAGATGTACTATGATAAGCTTTTCTACTATCCCACAATTACTACAACTAACACTAACAGGGGGGAAAATAGTTTGCGATTAGGCAATTGTTGCAGGCATACAGAGATAAAAGTTTAGTTAAAATACTAGTCAGGGACGCTAAAACTACATGAATAGATTCTTAGACTGCTACACCGGAGGTCATGGGTTCGATTCCCACCCAGGTCAAACTTTTCTGTGATGAGCAGGAATGTTTGTTCTGTGTCTGGGTCTGTAATAGAAATATCTATTTAAGTATGTATTTAAACGTATATATGTATGTTTATCAGTTGTCCGGTCACCAGAGTACAAGCTAACGCTTAGTTTGGGGTCAGATGGCCGTGTGTGAGTTGTGCAAATATATTTATTTATTATACCCGATATTGTTATTTCGGTTGTTCATATCCCCTGGGCACTTATAATACTTTTAGATAAGCTATCGTTTGTCCTCACATGTCCATGGGTGACCATCTACCATCAGATAACCAATTGTTCTTAATCAGCTACATTTGCTCGTTTATCTAAGATATAAAATATACAAGGTATATAAAATATTTAAAAACACAAACTTTAACTATAGATCCATGATACAAAGATACACAAAATTTCATAACTGTATTGTTAATCGTTGAGGAGTTCTCTTGTCTCGAGCCAATTCTGAACGTAGTATCGAGTCAAACTTGTCGTAAAAATGCATTGTCATCAGGATGAAAACTTTATGCTAAATTTCCACTCCGTAGTGTAAGAGGAAGTGGTTCTAATTAAGCTTGCATGATTTGACAACAAACAAATATACTAACATACTAATATACAAAATATACATAGGCAGTTAGCTAGGTACTGCCCATCTCATCTCTACTGAGTAACGAAACAATAAACAGTACTATACTGGGTGAAAATTCGGTCTGTATTTTCCCGATACAAAATTGACAAGTATCTATGGAAAAAAATCCAGATCGAATTTGCACCCATTATAGACATAATAAAAATACTTTTAGCCCGGTTTTCTCAGCAGCAATCTTGTAAAAAATCTGTACGTTAAAGCAATATTAAAGTTGATTTTTTCCTTCACTTCACCCATCAATGACCCACTACACGTCACACACTGTGCACGGGTCTTATACTCAGGACGCCTAGAGCATACTCCACCACGCTGCTCCAATGCGGATTGCTGAAGGGGTTAGTGGCCAACCCACGTGTGGAAAGTTTTTATGCCGCCCAGAGGCCTCCGACATGGCTTAACGACAACGGGACCGACGGCTTACGTACTCTGAAGCACAGAAGCCTTCTTGAAATTTTTGCCACTACCGGTCACCCATCCTCCTTCCAACCGCGCCTGCTGTTGCTTAACTTTCTCGATCACTTACAATCGAAAGCCACTAGGCTATAGACGCTGCATGGTTTTGTATTATTACAAAACTTGCGTATTGCGACATTGAAAAGTTCCTACGGCCCGAGATATTAGTATGTTAAACATGTAATGAGACGGTTTTGTAAGAAAACTGTGGCATTGTCATCCACTTTTTAGGATATAAAATCTGTACCGAAGGATAAAACAGACTAGCTATAGATTCAAAACAGAAGTAGAACATTCGATATTATCACTGTACACACACAAATATCTGGACAATCTGTTGAATGCGCGGCATCAGGTGCACTATAGAATTCAGTGCAGCAACACCTACCTAGGTACCACTTGTATTTTGCGATCTAGTACACACATTGTTTGGTCACGTGGTCGGTCACACTGAGTTGAGATTCTAGCTCAGATTACATTGAACATGAATTTAGAATTACTCTATAAACATTCTTTAGGTAGGTAGGTACTTACCTACAGTTTTTTTTTATTCGTGGATGTTTGCTACATATTTTTTTACGCAGAATTACTGAATAGGATCCTAATAAAATTTGGGACAGATATAGATTTTAGACTGAAAAAATATAAAATTAAAAAAAAAAACCAAGCGGGTGAAGTGCGGGAAATGTTATTATTTTTTATTCTTTACTGACCCATAAGTAACTATTGGTAGAAAACTTAGTCAAGGAATTTGTACAAAAATATATTCTTAGCTCTCACAATAAAAATAAAATACCGTGCAAATTTTTAATTTAAATCTAAAATGCAATCTTAAATATAAATGAGCACAACAAACTATTTACAGTGATGGAATAAACATAAAACGTATACTATAACTACATTAACCGTACGCTTATTAACATTAACAACATTAACATAATTCTGTTCAATTCAAATTCTCATAAATGTTCATAATGCCTAAATTTACTACCTTTGGTTTCTTAACTAATCCTTAATCAGCGTCTTAATGGCTATTACCTTCTTCACTAGGAAATTGACATTGCTTTGTCCAAAGACCAAAAGGTTTGTATATACTATCCATACCACCTATAATAAGATTGTATGCTCAATTTTTAAGTAGCTAACATAATATATAAAATTAAATCCATAATTTAACATGTTAAAAAAGAGAGAAACATGTTCCACTGCTGCACTATAGGTGTTTAATAGTTTCTTAAATCGCCCCTTAGTATAGGTACAACCTTTATTCAAATTCTGTACTAAGGAGAGATTTAACTACCCATTAAACAGTTATCAAAGCGAGTTGGATAAAAATTATAATCCTTGTCAAACTTCAATATGATTAAGTACGCCGAAAGTTTTTACAATCCGGGAATTTGTATATTATAAATGTGAGGCGGCCTCAGTAATTTTTTGACATGAATCGTTTCGTTGTACCACATTCGATATACATTAATCATTTTTAATAAGAGATTACGATAATAAACCGCTGATATCTATAAAGATGTTCAGATAACTAGGTAATTATCAAAATTAATGCCATATATTTTTCATGTCAATAGCCGATAAAGGAAGTCGGTAACTTTGTAATCACAGATTATTATTACAGACATATTGCTGAGTCGCACCTGTGGTAGCGCGTTGTTATTTCTTCTGGGACTCGTTAAAACATTTTTCTCTCGAATATATCTATTCAAATAGTCGACTATATCAAAAACTAAGACTGAGAACGGAGAGAAACTGGAAGGTGTAGACACCAAAAGAAAGCTTTAATACCGAAGCAGTACGAATCACACTACTCCAATTCAAATATGTACAGTACAGTAAATGTTATCTCCCGCCCAGAATCGAACCTAGGACAAACAGAGGGTCGTTAACCAAGTCAGAACTGGCTTTCAATGTCCAGCTGAAACACGGCTGCGGACTAGCCGCCGATTCAAAGAGACAGGAATGCCTCAATCATTCTTTAAACTAGACTACAAAAGTTTGCATAAAAGTGTCTGTGAGCCTTTATCCTGTTTACGTATTCAATATGGTACATATGGCGATGTCAGGATTATAAATAGCTTCTTTTTATTTATTGCCTATCTAGATATACAAGCATATCTAGCTTACACATTTTCTGTAAGAAAGTAGGTCATTATCATCAGCATTGGAAACCATAATTGTCCCACTAGTGGGCTCCGATCTCCACTGACAATGTGAGATGTACATGGCTTAGTCCACCACGCTAGTCAAGTGCGGATTAGTGGGCTTCATACACTTTTGAGAATTTTATGGAGAACTTAGAGGAGTGCAGATCCTCACGATGTTTTCCTCCATCACAGCAAATGATAGCTAATCAATCCGTAACATCACTTTGAAAATTAGAAATGCGCACCGCTTTAGATATAAAGAGAAAATTATACCTAAATACCTACATATGTATACCTAAAGGATTCGTTTCGGACTATATAGGCCGCTATATATCTGCTATTAGGAAACCCGAAAATGATTCAAGGTTATTGTTTTATTTTCTCATTCAAAACATATTTTAAAGTGTTAAAGTTACACGCGTGATGTGTAAAAATAAACACTTAAACCACGAAACTTAGGAACTCTTCCGTTTACGTCAAAACAATGCAAAATTGTTGAGTAACTAATGATTTTAGTGTGAAGCTAAATTAAAAATCACGACGTGACTGACGTTACTAGCTCTTCACTTGTGAAAACTTCGTCGTAAATAAAAAATCTTGGACAGAGTAAAAATCTGCGTAGAACAATATAGTTTAACATTTTAATGTTTAAATTTGCTTTTCAATCTTCAGTTAAAACCTAAGAATCAATATATTTGTGTGCAGCCTTGGTGATTGCCGTCTGGCTAAATACCATTTTCTTATGTGAATAAGCCGCCAAGACTGTACGAAATAATTTTACTATGTCAACAGAAACATAAAAATAATATCTTAAATAATTATTCCAAAATAAATATGCGATTCTCCAAGGCTCCAAGATATCATTTGCCAAATCTTATCGCTTGTATCCCAGAACAATTATTTTATTTAATTAACAATCTGAATATTTACTTGCCGGTGATAAAGCTGTTTCAAGATAAAATTCATAATTACTTATTACTTTTACACAAGATATCTAAAGCTATTTGAATATTTTGACTTCTCGACGATAGATTAGAACGATTATTAACGAATTTTGAAATTACCTCGATTTCTGCAATAAGAATAACGGGTATTTTCCCTCCATTTTTGTATATCCATAGACAATGTTTTTATTTATTAAGATAAATTTAATGCTACGGTAGTAAGGGTAATGGCTTAGAATACAGGACTTTTGTAAAGTACACAATAAAAAAAAGTATGACTTAAATATAATGGCCAAAACATTCATCCTTTGGATTTCTGTTGAATTTAAGCGTGACTTAAGTTGAATTAAAAAAAAAGTTGTAGTTGAATAATACCAAGGCAAGCGATGGAATCAAAAAGTCATCTGCGTAACGAAAATACGACACTTCTGACAATATTTAAACATGCGTTAACACACAACAAAGTTGTAGTTTAAACACAGGCCTTAACTAATGACATCTCATGATAAGTAAGTAAATACCATTTTCACGGTAGGTATGTAAGTAAATTTATTATCTTACCCGCTGGTGCTTGCGACTTTGTTCGTGGAACGATTCATCGTGTTCACAACTTTGTGTGTCCACTGGTATAGTGCAGATAATTTATCACCATTTTTGTCAGCCTGTAACATTTACTAATATATATTAAAACTTAAGATCCGTTTTTCTCATCTTGACTAAACTTTTAAACAAAAGAATGGACGACGACTTCGCAGTTTTCTTATAAACCAACATTACACATGTAGCACGCTTATAACTTAGGGTGTAACAAGTTCTCAATAACATGTAATTTGTAAAAACAAACAATACAAACATATTACTCAAAGTTTTAAGTACAATTTATGGATGTGGGCAGTTATGAATAGGTATTGATGATAACGCTGGTATTAACTAATGACAAGTTCCAGCCGGGTTTTTGCTAATAACGGAATAATAAATTATAATAATGCATCTTTAATTCATTATGTGTCTCGTGTAATATGCGTATCGCAAATTACAAAGGTTATCTTTTATTGATTTTCCTGATTTTCCTTCCTTTCTAGGTTTGCATATCTTTATTCTTGACAGATGTAGGAATAGTCATTAAAGTCCAAGAAAGATAAATACCAGAAGGTCATATTATAGCATTTAAACGATTTCTTCCTATGAATGCTTCTACATTTAAGATTAGTTTTAAGTGAAGTTTGTCGAAAATGAGAGTATAGATAGATAAGTCCATTACCAAACAATCCAATTCGCTCATGTTTAGAAGCCGTTCGATCGTAGTCTATTTTTCTAAACTGTGATTCATCCCAAGGGTCCCTAATTTAAGGATGTGATGTTATAATCCAGGGCATGGTCTGTGTACGTATCGTTTTTTTCATCTAAAACTGATTTAGATACAAACATCTATACGTCTAAACCATCCTAAGGGAACCTACAATCGGAATATAACCTTATCCTATGTTCATTTCATGGATGTGGCTCATCTTAGTGTCAAGTTTCATCCACTCAACATGAATCCGTTAGCGCATGAAGAAAACCCGAACATTAAAACATCCAAATGTCCAAACATCTTCACAAACTTTTACATATTTAATTTTATTTTACTTTAATCGTGTACCTCCCCCTCATTCCATTGTGAAAATTGAAAACGATGTAACCATGAATATTTTCAACAAGAAATAAAAAGTTTTACACTCCTATCTTCTTTATCGTAGACAACACCTATCAGTTAAAATAACATTGTGATAGTTCAGCCGTACGAAAACTGTATCCAAAAATGATAATAAATCAATGATAAATTTTACGTTACCAAGTATATTCTTATTGTATACCAAGTATATTGTTGTTGGTACTTTTTCTAAATTATTATTTCTTCTTTTTCTTAAGTCGTTGTTATTTTCTATATCGATATTAAAGAACAGGATAACATTTATTTACTGATTATTCAATAATAGTCCAGTACTGACGAATCGCCCGTGTTCCACGAATTGCTTTAAAACGGAATTGAAATCTGTCTACTATACCAGACTTCTTTATTGAGACTAATTGGAAGATTTCGGCCTCGGCGAGAGCTGAGAGGTAAGAAACGTCACACAAAATATACTACCAAGGGCATAAAGACCGGAATTGTCCATAAAAGGCATTAAACAACAAAACTACACAGTGCATATATTTTAGCTGCATTATTGTTTAAAATAAATGTACAATTTTGTTTTAAAAAAATACTTATTTTGTTACCTACCTATGTTTCAACAGAATAGAATTCGATGCGGTATTGTGAAAAAGTATTAACTTAAGTAATTCTATGATTCGCACTTCCACAAGTGGAGATGCGCACATGTGCACTATTGTTACCATTAGTGGATAACTCTGACCTACTAGAAGCCGCAGTGAGACTTCTAGTCCGTTTACCACTAATCAGCTTACAACAGGCTTCCACCAGACTGAAAGAGTTAAAGTGTTACCAACGGCTGTATACTGTCTACCTTACTTTACGCTACTTGATAAAAATCAATCTTTATTAAGATAGTAACTAAAGTAGTAGTGTCTAGGGATATATCTGGCATTTATATTTGGAGACAGAAACTCAAACTTCATAGTATCATCTCACCAATAAATATGTGTTTTTGCCCCTATTGATTTCCGTAGTTTCATACTTATTTCGCCTTTTGTTCATTTTGTTCTTTTTTGCAGATAATCCAATATGGCTGCGAAAGTCGCAGCAGCAGAAATGCAAGACACAGGGAACGGTCGAGTCAGCGCTTGTGGAAGTACAGTCAAATTAAAGCGAGAGCTCGGACTTTTCTCGGCAGTAAATTTAATATTGGGTGTTATGATCGGATCTGGTATTTTTGTCTCCCCATCTTCAGCCCTAGAACATTCTGGATCCGTTGGAATGTGCTTAATCATTTGGGCAATCTCTGGAATTATATCATTATTAGGTGGGTGTAGGTAAGGTGCCTAGCTATATAGCTTTAACAATATTATTTTGTCTCATAAAACTACTTTCCAGGTCATAATCATAAGCACTGTTAAATAAAATTCCAGGTGCTCTGTCATTTGCCGAGTTAGGTACTGTACTTGGCAAATCGGGCGCTGAATATTCATATTTTCAAGAAGCATTTGGCAGCATGCACAAATTTTGGGGGCCTCTACCATCGTTTAGTTGTGCTTGGATTTATGTTATGATATTAAGACCTGCAGAAGTAGCAGTCATTGTTATGACATTCGCAGAATACGCAATACAGCCATTTACAACGTATTTACCACCCGATGATAAAGCTACAGCAATGAAATTGACATCTTTATCTGCACTCTGTAAGTAAAATGATACATCTATAACAATTACTTGCTGAAATCATTATGAGGATTCTCGTGTGAGCTTCCCTTTAAAAATATATTTTATCGCGATTGAACCGGATTGACGGCGTTCTGTGCGGTTGTGACGATGCCTTCTCGTGTATGTAAAAGTAAACATAAGTCTATGGTTATACGTCAATCAATGACTGGCAACGCGAGTTAAATGTCAACTGGCTAATGTCAATAATTGTCACCTAACGTCAAAGAAACGGTTTTTTGTAACGGAATCGGTTTTGTTTATCGTACAATTGTTTCTTTATTTAAAGCAGTGATTTATACATATAATATTATAAAGGCAACTAATAGTGGATATCCGTCTTCAGTGTAAAAAATAACGTTCTCTTTTTTCGACTACAACAAACTAAGCTTTGAAGTTGAGCTTTTTTAAAAATTCTTCTGGGAACCTACAACAATGTAAGTCTGTTAAAGATATGTATTATTTAGGCCTTTATTTCAAGTTATACGTAATATTTTTATATATTTTTTTACAGGATGTCCAATTCGAACAATGCTGCAACAAAAGAGGCTTTAACAGACGAAATAAAACGTGTTCAAACTCGATGTTTAGATACTTGTAACATAATACTCAACTCTCCTCTGGACACCGATATATCGCCAAATAATGCTGCTGAAAAGGCACTGTCATATATGGAAGGACTGCGAACAGATATTATGAACTCGAATACAACAATTAGTAGTGATAGCAATTTAGTTACAAGTCAATTTTTATCTGAAATGAAACAGAAGACTGATCAGATAGACGATTTAATAGCTTTTACTAGAGGATGTATATATGATGTAAATAATGAGATTGAACGGTATGTAGTAGTGTAGTTTGTGAGCCTGTCAGAAGTGAATAGACCTGGGTTTGATTCTTGACTGCAAAATATTGGTGTAATTGGTCGTTGTTCTTGAGTTATAACTTACTTTTGCATATGTGTGTGCTATTGTCCATGTCACACATAACACTATTTTAAACATTGTGGCTTATTAAAGCAGAAACCTCAATAAAGAAACGAAATGATAAAGTTTGTAATTATCCTTAATGAAATATATTGGTACATCATTTTTTATGATAATTTTTTTATTTTTTAACAGATTAAATAGCCTAATAAAAACATCTAAGGAAGCACTATCAAAGCCACAAGTACAGAAACATGAAGTGAGTCCAATGGAATTAAAAAAAGCTAAGCAGACCTTCCAGTTATTGAAGGGTGAGCTTTATGGGCTTATACAATCAATGTTCCCTAATACATGCGATATTGTTACGGATATAATGGGGGTGAGTAATAATATGTATGGGTGTATGACCATATCATACCATTATTAGGACGTTAATACACATAAAACAGTCATAGCTTGGTTTCTTTGGTTTATTTTGTGATCAACCGAGTTACATAACAGAAAAACCCTTGTTTGATACGATTAGTTGCGAAAGGCAACATATGTGTTTGATAGGACTAGTAGCAACATCTTGCGCACACTGGCAGCTCGGAAGATAGGTTAAGCCATTGGACCTAGCTGTTATTGTTAGATAGAAGTTGTTAAGCTGTTATTGTTAGATAGAAGTTGTTAAGCAATGTCTAAAACTCATGCAGCAGAAGAACTTCTGAAACTTACTTTAACTACTAACCCTTCCACCAATCCACAAGGGAACATGGTGGTGGAGTGTACTGTAGGCATCCTCAGTCACATTATACTCCAAAAAATGATCACTGGGTTATTCTTTGAACATATGATATATTATGTGTTTTTATTAACATATTTCCTTAGTGAATTTTTAAGAATCTTATCAGTAACTTTGTTCATTTTTGTTGACTAATCTCAGGAAGTGCTTACACAATATACTTACGGTTTTCGCAAGTCTAATGTATGCCTGATATGATATAATATGTAAAGTTTGTTTTATTTATATCCACTTTCAAATATGTAATAAAGATATATCATGTTTAAAATTGTTTACAGCCCTAAACTATAAGGAAATGAAACAATGTTAATAGTTCTAAATATTTGGTTAAGATTTAGAAATAGGTTTTATTCAAACATGTGACAAATATTTACAAATATTATGAGCCAATTAATTTCAAATAAATAAAAGTAAAAGCTTACTTAACAATTTTATGTACGTCAATCTATTTTATACAAAGAAGTACATTTTTTATGTATGCCAATCTATTTCCTGAAATTTATTGATGTAAGATGCATAAAAAAATATTTGTTTCAGCAACTTATGCAAGAAAGTTTAAATACAGGTTCCAGTGGCTACATTCAGATAACCCAAGAGACATATTGTATAATAGAACTGCTACGAGATATGAACATTGTCACCACCAATCCATACAATAACATGGAGGTCAAATTGGCACTTTAATGGATGTCACAGACCAGTTTCTGAAATGAAGGAATGACTGAAATTACCGCTTTCAGAGTTGTAAATGGTTACTGAACTTGCTCACCAACACAGGATTTGTATTAATAAGTACTGTCTGCGATTTAAGTTGCCATTAAGAACTCTTGAGTTTGCAGATAAACACATTTTAATTTAATTAAATACAAGTAAATTGTTATATTTGATAAGAATAAAGGTTTTAACATTAATAATATTCGGTGAGCTAGATTTGTTGGAAACAATGTTTAAAACCTAAAATTTTGTAATTTTTATACTAACTAAATTAGTCAAATATTTGTAGGTAATTAAGATATAATGTTCATTCATGGTCATTGCATGATTAAGTAGCAAAATATTGTAAGATTAATTCAGACAAATACTTGACTTTATGGGTTAAAATTTTCTTTATCAAAGATCAGTTGTAATAAAATAACATAATTATTAATTTAGTTTCCGATATAATACCTTTGTTTAATGAAGTATCATAGATTATATTTACGTAGGATCTGTATGTTTGTTATTTATGAGTGTTAATTATCTGTTCTGATTTTGTATGAGTGTACGAGAAGGATAATATAGCGAGATGAATGATATTGCAGAGAGTGACCATATCGAGGGAGGGATGATTGAATGTTGGTCAAATGATAGATGGAGCTTGGAGAACTGATGAGTGACCAGATGGTGAGAGGTGGGGATAAGGAGTGAGTAATGATCGAATACTATGGAAGCTGATTGGATGCCAACGAATGAAGAAAGACCATGTAATGAAAGGTGGAGATGAAGAGTGAGTGATTGAATATTATAGAAGCTGATTGGATGCCAAATGATGAGGAAAGACCAGGATGATGTGAGGTGGGGGTTGGAAGACGGTGTACTTGAGGTTTTAGAATGGGAGGAAGGCCTATTCACTGCTGACTGCCAAGGCGTCAGGACTACCAACCTTGAGATGTTAAGATTGTATAAACTAAATATCCTGTTTGTATTATACTGTGTCAAAGAAATAAAATTATTTCACTACTGCCGC
>DWJZ01007144.1:0-12376 GCA_018249125.1 Asbolis capucinus
ATTGTGTTAATATTAACATGTTAGCAGAATATACAATTTGCAATAGTGTTAATTGAATATTAATTGAGTTTAACTGGCGAAAGGAATCCTGTTTTTGCAAGACAACGCGCCCGTCCACACTACGTGAATCGAAAGGCGTGCCCTCGGTGAGACAGGATTTGAAGAAATTAACCATCCATCCTACAGTTCAGACCTGGCTCCTAGCGATTATTTCCTCTTTTCAAATTTGAAAAAAGACCGATCGAGGACGGTAATGTTCCAGCGATATTGAAATGTAAAAGGCTGTAAACGAACATTTCGAAGAGAAACACGACAAATATTTTTTGACCAGGATAAAAGCACTTTATGGCAAGAAGTGTATTGAAATAGAGGGAAGATTAGATTGGAAAATAGATTTTTTGTACATTTCTATCAGTATTTTTAACACCTTAGCCTCAAAACTTTTCAGCCGCCCCTCGTATACATGCTCGTATACAAAAGCTCACTTAACGAAAATCATAATTTAACAATAAAAAGTCCCTACATCCAATCTCGATTACACGTTTCTTGAATAAGTTCACAGGAAAATATCGTGTTAATGCTATAAATATCGTGTTTGTCCATTGGTTTCCTAATTGCCATACTAATTTAAACCTGTTATCCTGCGGGAACAAAGCCATTTCCTGGGATAGAATCTATCCTATAACCATTCCTGGGTTTAAAACTTCGATTAAGCCAAGTTTCATCTAAATCTGTCTAGTGGTATTTGCGTGAAGCTCGAAGAGACAGACACAATAAATAAAAAAAAAGTGTTTTGGTCTATATCTATGACAAGGTCTACCTGCGTCAACATTTTCAAACAATACTTAATGTACGGAATTGGCCCCGTTCCAGTCTTATTATTGGTATATGAAAAACTACTTTCTCATTTTCCGTGTTCATTATTTACATGTCGTCCATGAGCAAGTTCAGAAAATGAAAACTAAAACGTGAGTATTATTTAGCAATAAAATGTCTTCTTCTCCTCTCTATAACAAGTAAGGTCAGCATATCACATTTGTCATTGTAATCACTAGATCACATTCTTTAGGTTGTATTTTTTGCGCGGCCAGTACCGTAATACTTGCGTGGGGTCTCGCAATGTTAGCAGATGTAATTTTATACTTATAAAAAGTGATCAGTCATATTCTGTTTCGAGATTTCATTTTAAAATAAGGTTCATTTAACCACAATAAAGTATTAGACCTGATACACATGAAGGTCCGTTTATAGGAACTCTACCTTACTCACATGTAACCTAGTTAAATAAATAACAATTAAATTAACATTTTTTGCCTCTCGACAAAAAAAGATTTGATGATCTTCAAATGGCTCAACAGATTTTCATAAATCATAGCTAAAGGCATGACTCTTATTACCTTTTGAACAAAAAAAACTAGGTTAAAATCGGTGCGTCCGTTTGGGAGCTACGATCCACAGACAAACACATCAACCACTTACACTCTTCTTTTCGCGTCGGGATTTAAAATAAAGTATATGACTCACCAGACTCAACTTCAGCATCGAAGTGCAGCCGTGATAGAGCGCTCACTTGCAGCCGGAAGTCACAAGTGTCGCACCGCACGCTCAAGTGCCAAACACCGACTTTTGTTGATACGTCCGACGTCACCGGCGTTGCGGGCACGACTGAGAGCCTGGTAAATAAAAATGATGAATGAGGGTAGTACAAAACAAATGTTTTCTTCTTATTTTGATAGATATGCTAAGACCAAATGAAACTAAATGAGTTGTCTTTGCACGCCAGTTAGTCAAAGCGAGATTTCTCGCCAGGCGAGCTGTCAGTCATGGGTTGCGAGCTTATTATGGACATGTTCAGAACTTATACTTCCACAACTTTACTCAGGTTTTTGGGAACTATGGATGTTAATAATATCGGCTATAATTAAACTGAATCTTAGATTTTACTCCCTAAATGCCTTGCCATCTCGTTAACTGGAATATGGAACTACAATTATTGTTTATTTTAAACTAAGCTCGCAATTGTATTTAGTTTTTAGTGTTTCCTCTTTTTCAAATCTAACAACCTACATTTGCACTTATTATTGGCTTAATATATCGAAAGATCGACATTGCCAAGATAAATTAGTCTGTTACATTATAACACTGAAATTCTTTCGTATACCAATATCAAGGCAAATTGGGTATTAGTACTAGGCCTACATGTCTAAATCGATTTGAGCTCCCGGGAACACGATGTACACGTCTCTCGGCTGGAGACCAGCTGTCCTGGATGCAGGAGAGAAAGCTGCTACGGACGACTGGTTGTAAAGGTCGATTTGAGGTGCTGCGGAGGAAGATAAGCATAAATATAATTTAGAACATATTTGTCAAAAGGAGAAAACAAGAAGTTCTTGTGTTGAAGGTGATTCGTTCGAGTCCTGTGTATGATTCCTATAGTTGGTATCTATTGAAGTCAGGGGGCTAGTTATGGGTTGTTACTAAAAATTGCTCTGTCTAACGTTACCCTGTGTTCGTTAATAGTTCTCTGTGTAATAAAACTGTGGTCCGGACCAGTGAGTCACTGTAAAATTGCTCCAAATTACACTATATGTATTATGATTAATTCTAAACATAGTTGAATAGGTACACTATTTTGTTAGTACGTGAGTCGGTTTTTATATAATTTGTAGTGATTGGTGTAATCACGTCATGGTCAACGCGGACTATAATTTTCTTAACATTATTGCGATTGGTTTATGGAATGATAAATTGAACGGCTTTGTAGTTGTGTATTGCTTCTGTTTGACGTCACTGTTGGGTACTTCTCTTATCTTTGTTGACCTCTACTCGTGGAGACGGAAGTATGTGACGAAGTTACGGACACGTGGGTGGTGTTTTGTTGGATGCAAGATTATTACGCCCTTAGTTTGGAATTGTTTACCGCAATAAATACACCGATGTTATAGCTCTACTAGAAGGCTTATGTACCACAGTTCAGTCACAACGCTAAGGTACGGTTTTAATAAAATCCATGATTGGTGGAAAAGCATCATATTATAAATCGTAGAACATGACATGAAAAGTCTATTAAAACACGACGAACGTATTGTTAATATTTTCAGCGGTGTGTAAAGGCTCCCAAACTGCTGAACCTGTGGGGATTGAGTATGTAGACTCGACTCAATCCGATCACGATCTATGATCCAATCACCATTCGGTTCGATTTATTAAATTACAAGTATCCATGCATATAACTTCTCACCATCATCAGGTGGATACAGTACAGCATGGTCTACAGCTCCTTCTATGAACACCCGCAAAGCCGAAACTCCGTTTTCTACCGGCATCCCAACTGATATAGCCTCGCTTCCACCTCGTCTCACTAGGATAGTCTGGAACAAAATATGTTTTTCATATAAAATGCTTGAAGCGCACTGAGCAGATTCCACGGTTCCTTTCAGATTTCTATCTTGAAATGGATTTAAAATTACTACTGGATTTTGTCACGCATTTTCAGCTGGTTAAAACATTTTTTTAAGGATCGACAATCGATAAGGAAGATGAAGAAAGGGTAAAGAAACACAGGTCTCCAGGGGCCGTCCTGATCGAGTGGGCGACTAAGTTAACTAATGATCTGAAGTAAGTTAACTGAGGCCCAGGATCGGTCATAGTGGCGAAAATTAGAAGCCTAAGTAGTCGTCGATTTCTAAAGGCTGACAAAGGGATCATTGGACTTTATTATTTTCCCTGGATTTATTTTTGAGCTTTATGATACTAAAAGATAAATCTCCTTCTAATCTCCTTAGATTGACCTTAACCCTTTAGATGGAACACTTGTTAATGTTACTCACATCTAACATGTCCACATTTTCCTGGTAGTTATTCACCCTGGCTTGTCTAGTCTGTTGCGGCTCCGGTGGACTCCACTGCTGCAGCTCTGCTTCGTTAGCGAAGTTGCTATTGGCGTCAACGTCCTGGAAGAAATTGATTTGACGTTAATGGAATTGTAATAACATAATGATTTCCTGTTTATATTTCATAACAGTTTTGAACGTTATAGAGTTTTAAATTAGTTTCAGATAGTTTTATTTTGTATCAAGAAATGACGAAAGAACTTGTCAACGCATTTTATGTAATTGTAGAAGTGCAGGTTACTTAAAAATATACAGAACGAGGTATGTTCGGGTATACTTCTTTTGATCCAGATGCCGATAAATGCCGATAGTTGGATAGTGAATTCGTCAAAACTCTGCCCCTGTCAAAAATTCTTCAAAACTTATAATGACATTCAGTTACGTTGATAATTTTATTTTGGATATTCGATAGTGTTGGGTTTCGTGCTTAATACAGCAATATTATTTCCTGATTCCTTGTAATTGATTGATATTCGTCTTTATTAAAGTATCTCATAATGAAAAGCTGTGCTTTCACAACTCTAGTACATTCTTCTTCATCATTATGATATTAAGTGTTCAACTAGGAACCTGAACATATTTAATGGGTACGCAGTATGTAGTAATTTAAGGGAAAGTATGTGTTTATATTCGCAACTCTCTCTCTTATGCATTGTCAAGGTGGTTTACAATGTGTGGATCTGCATTGCAGCGGTACAGTATAAATGATACGGCAAGGGGGGAACAGTAGGTTTCGCTACGTCATCACATTAGACTATTATTCACTTAATCTATTGTACGTTTGTATCAATTTATGTGTTAAGCTCATTTGTGGAATATTAGTTCAGGATCTTGTTCAGGGATTTGTTTTCCTATTCGCATAATATGTTTGTTGAACAAAAAATCACTGAATACTATTTATTGACCACTTAATAGCTTGGTAGTTGTGTTAATGTCTTAATAAGCTATGCAGGTACGATACTTGAGAACCTAGTTGCTATAATTTACGCAAATATATCGAAATTATAATGCTAAGTATCCATCTAAACCTGTTTTCGGTCTGCATGACGCTGTCAGAAACAGGGACAGAGACAAAACAACAAAATCATTTGATCATTGGAGATTTCATGTCTGGTAGTAAAAGATATTTGGAGAACAACTAGGAGTCTGTTATCACCCGTACCGCGAAGGACCAAAATACCTGCGTCGGTGTTCCCGTAGGAATACGATGTAAATATCTTCAAGTCAAGAGTGAATAGGCTTCGGCTAGAGCATGGTATGTTACTTCTTTGTAAAGTCATTAATTTTGTCTTATGTCTTGTTAGCCTGGAAATATCATAAATACTTAGTCTAACATTTGTGGTTAAAATTTGTAGTCTTTGGAATGTAAATGATATCAGTATAGCTTTGAAGTTTACCACAACTTGTAGAGAATACGGCAGCACTTCACCCTCAGTGTGCGCAGATACATTTTTCAGATCCTGCAGCGCCTGCCTTGATTCCGCTGATGGGTAGCTGGGGTCTGTCCAAATTGTGTATACCTGGCGAAAATAGAATATTTTGATCAAGAAATTTGAAGATGGCTTAGTTTGTACATCTGAACACCTTTAAAGTTTGAAGGTCATCGTATTATTGCTTTGATTTCATGTATAACCGGACATTTTTCGTAAGGAGGGATAATGCAAAGACATGATTTAGTCAGATAGGAACAGAAAAAGCATTACTTTGAGATTGTTGATTGCAAATTATCATTGTATGTTTCTGCGGAAAAGGAACATGTAAATTTTATAAACATCTCTCTTGTAGGTTATAGCAGAGATCACGTTGATTTCTTCTGATTATCACTTGAATAAATCGTATTTATTGTTACTTTTCAAGGTTTCCAGAAGTTACCTGTCATATTTCAAATTATTTTCCATGCCTATATCTGGTATGCTACGTAAAGTAAGATGTTACCTTAAGTCTCTTCTCCACTAGAGCTCGTAATGCCAGCGGCATCCTTTGAGGGTCACCAGCTCCTTTATCAGTGACCACGAAGAGTGCGCTGTCGTACGGCACCAGCTTGGCTGCTGACGCCAAGGCTCGCATTGTGCCATCGTTTATCGCATCTGAGTATACGTCCTGTGAAGATGTTTTGGTTGAATGTGGCCATGTTTCGATAAAAAGGCTCTCTACTTTAATCCGGTGAATAATGTTTACCTTGTCCAAGGAACCTTTGAGAATACCTTTCTGTTATGATTGTGTCTTTAAAATTTTTGCTATATATTTCAATGTCGTATTAAAGTTAGAAGGGCCACGGTATGGGACCAATCGACTTAGATTTTGTTTTTTTATGAAGGGTACGATTGCTTTCTACCGTCCTTTTGATACAAGCTGAATTAAATGTGTTATAAATTCCAATCTTTACAACCAGTTTGGTAAATTATTTAGTTGCTAGACGGTATTGAAATGAATTTCGTCGCCGTAAAATTGAACAAAAAATATAATGGACATGTAATTATTGAAACAACTCTTTGGTGTAACTCAAACGTGTCTTGTCTTGAATCACGGGGCGTTTCATTCACAGCTTTTTGTCAAGGTCTGAGATAAAGTTCTCGTTCTGAACGTCTCGTTATTTAGAACATGCGTTATTATTGAACTATGTATAATTATAGGTTTATTTGACAATGCTTAAGCAGTTTAATGTTTCGTGTTACGTTATTAATTGTTGTTTTGAACGAGCTGGTCCAATTTCGTCCGGGTTATTTATTATTATTATTTATCTACAAAGTGGTACTCGTATCTACGGTTTATGTACAAACTGGTAGATCGTTGCCATATGTGACTTTAAAAGATATATGTATATACCACATTATATATCCTTATTTGACATGCACTTAAATCTGTTAATGTTTTAGGTCTATTGGTTAATCGGTACGTCAGTCAGTAAAAAAAAATACCATAGTTTATGATATCGTTATGGCAGATGGTTACGAGTCTTTATTCGTAAAAAAGACTAAAATATTGCACGTTTTTATGAAATTAATAAACCCCCGAAAGCTTTCATAGTGTGAATAATTTTATGTAGACATTGATGGAGTACCTCAGGGTCTTACCAAGGGTCCTCTACTGTTTATATATGGTAACATATTGTGCAAGAATCTGAACACTTCAAATAATTGCAAATAAAAACCAATAACGTCATGAACTTGACAGAATATAAACATATAAGCACATACTCGCCGTGGCAATGACTCGGCTGTGTGGATACGAGTTTTAGACCGATAGTATCGACCTTAACTTCACCTCCGTATAAGTTGTCGGCCATTTGGTATAAAATAGACTAGAGAAATACCTAATACTTGCCATTATTTCACTGTAAGTGCACTTTATTAGATACAGTTATGTTTTGGCGTTGTACCCATGAAACATTAACTATAATTGTTTGAATGGAATTCAATATAATTCAAAAGTCCTTAGATGAAGTGTATTAAAATTTTATGTCAATAAAACCACATTATTACTTAAATAATCACGTATTTGGTTTATTAGAAGGAGCTAGAACTTTTTTATAAATGTATCCTAGAAACCTACTTTAATAACACGTGACGCACCTTGATTTTGCAATCGTAGTAAAAAGTGTTATTTTTTACTTGTAGAGAAAAGCGATCACAAACACGCTATAAGATACAAAGATTATTGTCAACTATTTTTTGAAAATATATTCAATGTACAAGAATCGATTAGATTTTGTTTTTACGAATATATAAAGGGCTTATTAGAAAGACATCCCAAATATCAAGTTTCGGGTGTCCGTTGCTACGGAGCAACGCCGACTCGTGCTTGACGTTTTAATGACGTCATCGATATGAATGGAGTGTCAAAGCGTGGCATGTGGCATGTCGATGAAATAACAAGTCGTATTATTATGCTAAAGCACTAATAACTAATGGGTTTAGGGTGTTGTCGTATTGAAAGATCTATACTAATAATAAAACTGTAATAGAGTCAATTCTGTACATTAAGTATTTTTTTATGTAGGGAGGCTTTGTTATCGATATAGAGACCAAAACAATTTATTTTGGATTTATTTTCTGTCTGTCTGTTCGAGCTTCAAGTAAAAACCACTGAACAGAGTTAGATGAAACTTGGCATTGTCGTAGTAAAACCCGAAAATGGTTATAGGATATGTTTATCCCAGGAAATGGCTTAGTTAACACAGAATAACAGGTTAAAGTTAGTATGGCAATTCTGAAACGACAATTTCTAGTATTAAAAGAGGAACAAACGAAAATGGGTAATGCTGTTGAAAAGATTTAGTAGCTTTAGCCTATATTGAGCGCAAAAGTTGAAAATTGTGTTATTCTTAAAGTTTTAGTACTTTACAGAAATATACGATGCGCTTTTTACGATGTCACGTCTTATAGCAGTATTGTAAATTACATTAACAAGAAACTCAGGATCGTAACAGCAGGACACGACCCTTTGAGAAGCATTAGATCGTTGCTGTACCTTTGACAGGCCGGAAAACGCATGGCAGAATAATAAAATGATTTTCTGTACTCAGAGTTTTTAGAGATTTCTTAAATTGTTCTTTAGAACCGATTTTGTATATAGAACGTACTAAAGTCTGATTTAGGTAACCATTAAAAGCTCTGACTGCTGCACTCAGAGTTTGTCAATTCGCTCCTTATATAAACTCCATGCAAATTATGTACTAAGGAGTCATTTAAGTAACCAACAAGAACTCGTCATTCTTTATACATAATGTTATTTATGTGAAAGCGTGTGTGTTTGTCCATCTTTCACGTTGAAACGAAACGACGGATAGATTTGTTTTTATGTGTAGATAGTTGATCGTCTGGAGAGTGATATTTATTATTACTATTAAAGTGCCAATTAATCTTGTCTTAGCTTCGAGCATTCAATTGGAAAAGATATTAAATAGCTTGTTATCTTTTGAGTTAATAGCTTGCAGTGTGATCGTGTCTTTATCGAAACAATTGTGATGGAAGATACGTGATGCGAATATCAATGAACGAATTTAAGTTTGCGATTGTCGTGTTTATGTAGAAATATGATGGTTTATAAGGTTGCTTGTAATACTCACATAGTTATAGATACCTCCCGGGTTCGAAGTTAGTTGGTAGATTTGGCAAAGTGTGTGTCAGGTTGCCAGATTTGTTGTTGCCAAGTCCGGATTTTGAGACCGAGTTTGAACAGACCGAGGATGAACGGAGCGAGTTTGAACGGACCGAGAATGAACGGAGTGAGTTTGAACAGACCAAGGATGGACGGACTGAGTTTGAACCGACTAAGGATAAACGTACTGAGTGTGAACCAGCTGAGTTTGAACGGACCGAGTTTGAACGGACTGAGTTTGAACAGATCGAGTTTGAACAGATCGAGTTTGAACAGACCGAGTTTGATCAGACCAAGTTTGAACGGTCCAAGGATGGACGGACCGAGTTTGAACGGGCCGAGTTTGAACGGACCGAGGATGAACGGAGCGAGTTTGAATGGACTGAGGAAAAATAGACCGAGGATGAACGGATCGGTGGACAAACAGACCAATGGACGGACGTAGCGACACTTTAAGGAATTCTGAAAACCGTTGCGATTGTGTTTGTACCTGGTACTTGAGCAGCAGTTTGGACAAGGCCTGGCCCACGGCAATATCCCTGTGTCCAGCGTTGATCGGCAGCAGGTTGTGGCGGGATCTCCAGTTTACACCTGGAACAACAGCATTTCATTAACTAGAATCTGATTATACTAAACCAGTAGCATCATAATTATAAGCCGTTTTTTTTAATTGATATAACTTGAGAACACACCATTGTAAATATCATGGTTTTCTTAAAAACCAGCATGTCACACATTTTATACATAACCTAACTAAATAAAAATAAAAAACTTTTTACAAGCTTTTATTTAACTTGCAGTGTATGTTAGTATGTTTGTTTGTCACGGGAAAAATCTTGTATGTTTAATTAGACCTTCCTCTTAAACTACGGAGCTGAAATTTTGCATAAACCTTCCGTCCTAATGACAATGCATTTTTATGATAAGCGTGACCTGATACTACGTTCAGGATTGGCTCCAGGCAAGGGAGCTCCTCAACGGTTACCAATAGGTACGTGCGTCGGCTTACATGCTCAATTTTTAGGCATTTCATACATATATACATTTTTCTAATTATAACTTTAAAGTATTACTACTTTAACTTAGACTTTAGACTATGTCGAAGCCTACGAGGTACAAACTTTAATTAAGCCAAATTTTCATATTATTTCGTGGAGATCATTTTTGTAAAGAACAAAGTTTTGGTTTCACTTTATTTTATCAAGTCAGGGTTTAATATTTTATCTTATATGTTGTTTACGGGTTGCAGAAGGTTGTATGGTGTGTTTGTGTGTGTGTGGCGGAGGCGCTATAGTTACTCATCTCATTATAATGGTTAAAGAATAACGTATAACCTGGTCGTGACAACTTTATAGCTGGGAATAGTCTGAGAGTCTGTGCAATTTAAAGAAAGTAGCTCGGTCGTTATGATTTTAATTTTGAAGGTATGAAAAAAATTAACAGTTTCACGCAACGATTGCTGTGTTGCGGTTAGACATGTAAAACACAAATTATAAAATGTAACTAAAAACAATCCCTGCAATCCATAACTGTCCACATAGAACACGGGTCTCCACTCACAATGTAAAGGGTGCAAAATATAATTTACTCGTAATTAAACACATGAGTTATAAAAAAATCTAAATTTTTCCATGTAAGGCTTCATTTGATGGTGTTTAGTGTCGCCATAAGCATTTAAATGTCGCTTGTATCTTTACTCCTATTTAGCTCAATATTTTAGTGAAGACTTAAAAATAACTACAACAATGTGACTTAAGCAGAATAATACAATACCCCGCCGAAATTAATAAGTGTGTGTATATTATAATTTTCTATTTTGCATTGAATTTATTTTGTAATTCTAGCATACTTAGCTTAAATGAGTTGTATTTTATTTAAATAATTTTTTATTTTATTTTAATGAAATAAATTTAGAAAGGCATTGGACTTTGTAAACTTTTCCTGTCAGCGCACAGACTATAGTACTCGAAGCCATAAATGTGTTAATATAAATGAATAAACTCACACAACACACACATGCATTTATTAATATGTATTTCAACTGTAAACACAGGCTTCGGAACTGTATATGGTAAATACATTTTATATTACAAGTATTATAATTTGCGTGTAACGTCTCGTCACGATTTTATTAAGACTGGTAATTATTTATTTATATCTGTAAATAATAGATTACTAGTTATTTTATAATAATAATAAATATTGGTTAGTTAAAATAGACTCGCATATGACCTCACATAGTAAAATCTCGGTCGTCAGAATCAAATGAAACGAAATAAAAGTATACTGCATTTGGCATAAGCCCGTACCTGTTTCATTACAGCTACGTGTTTTTGGGACTGAAAATACTTTGAATAATTTTTGTAACCTATATAACTGCCCCACTGCTGGGCTCGAGTCCCCATTGTGTGGGATACAGGCTCCACACTGGCCAAGTGCGGATGTGTGGACTTCACGCACGTTCGAGAACTTTACGTAGCACGCTCAGGAATAAAATAATGATATAAGTAAGCATTGAACAGCAGTCATATATTTTTAAATACATTTTTATATAGATATAAACACCTGGACGAACATAACAAATCTTCCCGTTTATTCCGGGTGGGAATTGTCCTAAGGTATCTGCGGTCATGTCTGCGGAAAATCAACGGAAATTCAACCGTGAATTTTAAAATCTTAATTTTACATTATTGTTGTCTCGATATATACCAGCTCAATTGAAATGTGGGCTGGTGTTTTGTTTAGCTGGTTTCAAACGGCCATACAATACACAACGTAATGGGTATTATTAATTATTCAATTAAAGATGAATTATTGTAAATATAGGAACAATGGGTGTAATTAGGTTGACTTAGGTTTTTTCAATTCCTTTTTTTTTAACTCGTCGGTAATTGAACGACGGTTTGTCAGTATATACATATACATGTGGCCAGTATTTAGTGTTAAACTTCTGGGATACATCTAGTATATTCCTGCTGGAAGGTTGCATTGTCACCGTGTTCGAAGCACGTCAAAAAACATTTGACGGTCGAAAGCGGACAGTGTGTTGGTCGGTTCCGCTCCACTTGACCGCCGGTCACGTTACATAACTCTCGCTGACCAAGGTTGCGGTTTCGTTTTCGATCAGACCGTTTCTTACTGCCGAGACTCGAGACGGTTCGATTGGTATTGGTTAATGATGTTAAATGAAATTATATTTTGCTATTGAAATCGAAAGTAAATAAAATAATAAATATCTTTGGATAACTCACACACGGCTATCTGACTCCAAACTAAGCGTTAACTTGTGCTGTAGTGTACAGACACCTGATAAACATACATATATATTTTTAAATACATACTTATATAGATATTTTTACACCCAGACACACAGAACAAATATT